>JABUQX010102299.1:0-29441 GCA_015478945.1 Trachelipus rathkii | reverse complement strand
CTTTTTTAATAGGAACCGAGTAAATATTGCTATTTTCACTACCTCAAAAAGTCAACTATTCAATATTCCCAAAATATAAAACATCTTTTTCGAAGGCAAACAACTAATTCATACGCCCTTAATGTATTCATGGTATTTCCTTTTCTCAAGATATTTAGAGGAAGAGTCTCATTTTCCTCTCACGAAACGAGTGTCAAAGATGTTAAATGTTCCGAGGTGCCTTCAGAATACGTGACGTCACCTCATTTGATTGCCATTTTTGTGATGTCATTATCCTGGTATGGAGTATCCATCACGTATTTTACATAACTTTCCTTGAAGGGGTTGAGTTCATAGGCTGCTTTTCGACTTTTCATCTCTCCTGCTGCAGGCGCTGATTATTATCTCCAATCTCTTTCTCGCCTTGAAACATTTGCTTCGCTCTCCTTTTTATGTCGCTATTACAACTGATACCGCTCTTCTGAAAGCTCAGATAAGGTTAGGTTAGGTTAGGTTAGGTAAGGTTGGGTTATGTTATGTTATGTTATGTTATGTTAGGTTAGGTTAGGTTAGGTTTAGGCTAGGTTAGGTTAGCTTAGATGTTAAAGATTAAGCCAGATATAGGTTAGGTTATTAGGTGAGGTTAGGTTAGGTTAGAGGGTTTAGGTTAGGTTAGGTTAGGTTAAGCTAGGTTAGCTAAGGTTAGGTCAAGTTAGGTTAGGTTGGGTTAGGATCCTTATTTTGAGGAGATCTCTTCGACTAGTCCCTCCACATAGTCTCAAACTTTCTCTGCTAAGCTCGTTGACCCTAGACTTATCAGCTATACTCATTCTTATTCGCATTCTATTGGTAAAATCTGAAACACTCTTTCTACTTCTTCTATTTAACACACTTTCGTTTAATAGCATACTTTCGGCCACCGTATAAATGGAAATGTCGGCCTTTAGTTAAATAACGATTTTTCCCATAATTTTCATGGATTCTATGTAAGCCTTTATCATTTTCACACCAGAGATGGGAAGCCAGTCTCAAGTCCCCATGTACTTACGTAGATAATTAATATATATATACCTATATATATATATATATTATATATATATATATATATATTATACTATTCAACTATATATATATATATATATATATATATAGGCTCTATTATCTTTTTTCTTTTTATTTATATTAAAAAGTTCGCACCTCACTGTAATAGCCCTATTATAGGAAGGGAACGTCTCTAGGTAATTGCTACCTAGTATCCGGAAGAGTAATCGAACCCGGGCCCTGGTCTTGTGACTCTGTCTCTCTACAATTGAGCCAATGCACCATAATTCACAAAATGGCTGGACCTATCTCAGAGCAGGAAAATAAAATTATTTAAAGACCTTAATATTAATTATAGAGTTTTGAGTCGTAAATTTAAGTGTAGGTTTTAAAATCAACATTTTTCAGCCTTCTTTCTCAATGTTATGAATTCATTTGGTGGTAGGTTAGGTTTGTTGGTTTAGGTTAGGTTAGGTAAGGTTAGGTTAGGTTAGGTTAGGAATTCGAGTTTAATTCCTATACTTAAAAAAATGTGCTAAATTTAAGTCTTCTTTCATATATATATACTACTATTATATCATATATTTTATTTATATGCATCTTTAGAAAATATATACACACCTATATATTTTATATATATATATTATCTACTTATATATATATATTTTATATTATGAATTAACTATATATATATATATATATTATATATTATATTAAAAATAAAAACGGCAGCTACCCAAGACAACTTTCGTGTATTCAACACATTAATCAAGTGTAACACCTTAAATAATGTGTTGAAAATACACGAAAGTGAGCGAGGTTCATATACATTATTCTATTATTTCCTTGTGGGATTGGTAAAAAGTATAGTTCCTCGTGCATAAGAGAATAAAATTTCAATATATATATATATATATATATTATATATTATATAATATATATATATATATATATATATATATATATATATAATATAATATATATATATAAATATATATATGGCAGGATTTAATAGGTAAGCTCTGTGGCATCTCCTGAACAGACTAATTTAAGGTTTTCTGGTGGAACCTGTAGTAATTTACAAAGGGTATGAAGGGTATCGAAAAGCGTATTAGTGGCGTTTTTTGAGATGGATGGTTTATTATTAGTAGTAGAGTGAGGCAGGAATGTGTTATGCCTCCTTGGTTATTTAATTCGTATATGTATGGAGAGATGAATGAATTTGTTTTGTGTGGCGAATCTGAAGAATGTTTGAAAGAATTTGGCATGTAAATGGAGGGATTTGAAAGTAAATGTAGATAAGAGTAAAGTGATGGTCGAGGATGAGGAGAGTCTACAATTTGAAATCATGTTCGATGGTGAACAACTGGAACAAATATCTGAAGTTTAATATTTATAGACGATATATGTTCAATTTCATGAATGGGTGATGCAGAGTGTTATAGGAAATTTTTGAGTGGTAGGAAAATGGCTAGTGCAATTAAATTTTTGTTGATTGCAAGGAAAGTAAGTCTTGAGTGGGCTAGAGTTCTGCATGAAGGTGCGTTCTTATCATTTTTAAAGTACAGCATCAAAGCTATGGTGGTGAATAAAAGGTATAGATCTAAGGTGTAGTCTTTTCAAATGAATAATTTTAGTGGATTGTTAGTTAGATGTGAGAAGAATTGATAAAATGAGAAATGATTGTGTTAATGATTTGTGTGATGTGAAGAAAGAAATGAAGTGAGAAATATAAATATAGTATAATTAAATATGGTTGGTCATGTTCAGCCAACAACACCAGCGCATTGAATGATAGTAAATTTTTTAAGGCGCTTGCTGGATGCTGTGTTGCAAATTGGGGTAGGCATTTAAGAGGTGGTTGAGTCGTCGTAATGGAGAGTCCGAAAAAAAAGGAATGGGAATTTGGTTTCATCTACAAGAATGGTGCATAATAGGGGTGAATGGCGGGGTTTTGTGCGTGGGGTATGGTTGCGGGTCTGGCCCAGGTGAATAAACTTCTAACCACTTGAAGGATACCACGGTGGGGTGTATCTGTCGGATGTTGGTGAAGAGGGTAGTTGGAGATTGGGCTGTGATGGGACAACTGGCAACCTTAGAATAATTACGATACCAGAGGGAACATAGGGGGTTTTTTCCACTTTTGACGTTCTACGTCATTTTCTTCCCTACTTTAACCTATCTCCGTTTCCAAGTGCATAATTGTGCCACCCACCCCTATCTGGATCAGTATGGAGATATGAGAAATATACATAAAACATATATATATACTTATATATCTATTATGAAAATATATATATATAATTATATATTATAATATATACCCTATATTTATATAATATATATATTAATATATACATTCTATATATTATATATATATATATACTATATATATATATATATATATAATATATATATAAATATATATATATATAGAATATATATATATACCCCCTTCCTATATATATATAATAGTATTATAATATATATAATATATATAATAACTACACTATATATATTTATATATATGTATATATATACTATATATTTATATAATATTAAGCTATATATATAATATATATAGTATATATATACTATAAAACTATATTATATTATGAAATATTTAAATATGATATATAATATAATAACAAATATATATATATACTTATATAATATATATATATAAATATATTATCTAATTAATTACATAATATATATATATATATATATATACATATCAATTATATATATATATTAGATATATTAATATATGCTAGTAGAGGACACATCGAAACGAAGAGACAATCTTCGGGTGCTATTCCTAGGAGATAACCGAACAGCATCGAGTATTTCTTCTTCAACGTCAGCAGTATGTATATGTCTTTGTTGACCGGCGTTTATTCTTACAGGCTTTAACGTGCCATTTTCCCGGAGGCGCCTTACAATGGCCTCAAACTTTTTACGATCTGGTATTCTTCCTCTGTTGGGATATTTTTCACGATATCTTTGAACGGCAGCAAGACCATTTTGATGTACCTCACCATACGTTAAAAGCATGTCTGTTTGTTCTGCAAATGTGAACACATTCGTGGTGTCACCCATGATGATCCTAACTTGAACTTACACACACTATTCACTCACACATAAACGCACAGAACGAGACAATCAGATGAGTAACCTACACCCACAGAGTCTAATACTGAATGACAGAAATGTACTCACTTGTTAAGCAAATGAACGTATGCTAGTGTTCAGAGAAATACGACTTTAACATGTGATATCTCGGTTATAAACTAATTTTAAACATAGGTTAATGTAACCTTTATTGTTTGTATTGTGGTAGAGAACCCATACCTAAAATATTGCCATGCAATTCCGAAACACCCTGTATATATAACCATAATAAGAATGAACTTTGCTGTTGGCAACAATAGATCTAACGATGGATCTCGTGATTCGTTGATTAATTTGCTCATTAGCTGTTTGTTTCAAAGTCATCCATTAAATTACGTTTAATTCTTGAAAATGAACATCGATAAGAAGTCTGCAAATAAAGTTGAAGAAGATTCCTAAATAAGAAATCTTCTGAAGAAAACCTAGAGAATGCCTGAAAATTTAGAAGAGGATAGCGTGACGTTAAGCCGAGGAGTTGTTCTAGGAGTGTTCATAAATACGGGTCTTAGTCTAGAACTTGATGAGTTACAGAGATTAGAATTTGGAATTTTTTTTAGAAAGTTAGTCTAAAGCTCTGATGACATCATATTATTGGAGAAGGAGTGCTATCAGTGTACTTTTACCTTTATAGTTTTTATATTTTAAAACTTCATTATTCTATTAATTTTAATTTAAATAAAATAATAATAATTTTTTTCAATTTTACAGATTATGAATTTTAATGAAAAAATCAGAAGCTTTTTGTGATGCTTGCAAGATATTTGGAACTTCCATGCTAAATTTTTTTAAAACTTTCTTTTGATAATAAAATTTATTACTTAAAGATTCTTAAGCATTATTTTTTTTCAAAGTTTTTATGTAAGGATAAAAAAAATAATTGAAAATATAATAAAAATCAAAGAGAATTATAATATTTTAAAATTAAAAAACTAAATTTACGAGACAGTGATTAATAAATATAACCTGTGAAGTAGTAAAAGGTTGCCGAAAATTGCTAAAATTCCCATGAAATTCCGTCAGAAACAGACAATAACTAAATTGCCAAAGCATACATGATTTTTCTTTAACTTTTCTGTGAGTTTGAGTCAATGGAAAAATTTTACGATTTTGTAAAGCAAAATTGGAAGAGTGGACCAAAGGAGTCACACTTGGAATGGTCGAAGGTCCAAAAACAAGGTGAAGACATGGTTAAAGAAGTATGTGAAGAACAAGGGGAAGAAAATAATAGAACAGAAGAGGAGGAGGACGGAAGTCAGATAGAAGAAGAGATAGAAAATAAAGGGGAAGAAGTGGAAGAAGAAGAAGGTAATATTGTAGAAGGGGATGAGATAAAGAAAGAAAATGGAGATGTTCAAGAGAATACTGAAGAAATTAGAACCGAAGAGGTTGATGAAAATAAAAAAGAAGAAGAGGAAGAATGCAAATTAGAAGTGAAAGAAAAAGAAAGTAAAATGGAAAAAGGGGAAAAAGAAAGTGAAATTGAGGATGAGAAAAAATGTGAAATGGAAGAAGAAACAAAAGAAACTAAATTAAAAGAAGAAGAAACTATAAAAGATGAAGAGGAAGGCAAAGAAATTAAAATAGAAGAAGAAGAGAATGAAAGTGAAATTGAAGAAGATAAGAAAGAAGCTAAAATAGAGGAAGAAGAAGATAAAGAAGAAAAAGAAAAAGAAAACAAAGAAATTAAAATAGAAGATGAAAAAGAAGAGGAAGAAATCTTGAAAAGAGAGGAGAGAGAAGAGGAAGCCCTTCGTCCTGATTTATGGGATTACATAAAGGAAGCCCGGAAAGCGAGACCTAAAAAAGAAAAGGTGCGAAAACACAGTCTGTCAATAGCAGAGAACTGCAGAAGAACTTAATTCAAAATGAGGAATCATGAGAGGAAAGAATAGAAAAAGATCCAACTTCCCAGCTGTTAAGTGGATTATATTGGAACAAAGAATAATATATTCTTTTCTATCTATACGCAATTTCAACTTTCAAATGAAGAAAACTACAGAAGAGAGGAAGAGTAAAAAAAATTAATATTTAATATTTTATATTTATATATGTATTTATATTTTATATTTATATATATATCAATTTTATATATATATATATAATATATTATATATATATATATATATAAAAAAAATTAATATTTAATATTTTATATTTATATATGTATTTATATTTTATATTTAATATATATTCAATTTTGTTTAGAAATTTATTCGTCTAAATCTGAAAAATATTTACTATCCGTATAGAAAAAAATTTAAGAAATTATTTGGATTGTCGACTTAGGTTGCAAGCTTAGTCCATTCTCTACATGAGAAGTTGCTTTGTTTGTTAGATAGTAAACACGTGTGCTGATATTTGTGAAGAATGATTGCCCTTTCGATAAACCTGACTAATTACCATATTATTGAAAATAAACTAGTGATATATAATGTCAAACCATCAATGTGCTATTCTTATAAAAAAAAATTATTGTTATAAAAATTATTTAAAGTACTTTGTGATCATATTTTCTGCAAGTGTCAAAATAAAGAATAATTTGATGGCATTTTTATTCCTTAATACCAAATAGTGTTTCTCAGTAAGCCATAATACTCAATTGGAGTTTCTAGTATATTCAATCAATGCAAGAACATATGTATTTGTGGTTTGTTTTCAGGAAGGGAGACAAGAAGGAAAAGGATATTATGGAGTTCATTTTATTCAGGCAATTTTTCAACCTTACTGTAAATTTCATTTTTTTATTTTCGTTAAAGATATTTCTAATATACGCTTCAGTAATAATTCTTAATCATGTGTTATTCTTTTCGAATGCAATTGAAATTTAAATGGCTAATTCAGGTATTTTTGCTGTGAGGAATTTGAAAATATAATCTGTTTTCCTTCATGTATAAAGAATTTTACAAGATCTTTGATAATCCAGTGCTAATTGTGTCTTTATATCTCACTCGCTACAGAAACATATAAGCTCTTTTAAACCGTCTTGAAGACCCAGTAAAAATCTAACAACTTTTAAGTCGCCATAAACTAACCAATTCTGCTTGGAATAATTAATTTTATCAAGCAGATTTATCATATTTTTATATATTTCTTTTAAGTAAATGGAGTGCAAAAGTTTTACTGAGTCGTACTTCTTTCTATTATGCATTAGGACAGCCTTCAAACTCCTTAGGATAAACCTGTGAATGACCACCAATCTGATAAATTATAATTTCCATCTAATTTATAGATTAGAACTGAATATTATCACAATATTCTTCACCGTCTTCTTTTCAAAAGAGGAAAAGAACCATTTTCCGAGATATTTATAGCCGTATCCATAATTTTTTTCTCTAAATTTCAAGCCTAAAAGTTCACTCAAATGCGTCAGTGAGATCACAGCTTAAGTGTAGAGAGACGTGAGAAACAAATTAAATCATCTAACTAAATAAGAAACACATATTCAACATCGGAAACCTTCAATAAGTTGCACCCATCTCTTTTCCTGGTCACCCAATTTAACTTTAAAATATTGATTATTATATGTTCTCTTGGCAATTGTTTTTAAATCAAAATTTAATTTTCAAAACAATATAACTTCGAATGTCAAAAAGGTTATTAGTATTAATCAGACAATTTCTTTAAGACATTCCTGATCCACTAACCATTTTTAAGTCTAGAAAACTGTTCTAATCACTACAAAAACAACACACACAATTTCCATAGTATAGACAAATAGATGGTACATTTCCAAAATAAATACTGAAACTACCTAAATGAAGAAGATCAGCGAGTCACCAACGATGTTACCGGCTGTGATAATAGAGTTCTTAATCTTACTTCTTTATGCTAACAGCCTCCAAAAGTAACTAGTGTTGTGTCCGTAAGAATAAAAAGTTAAAGATTAAAAAAAGAAAGAGGGGAAATGACAAAGAAGACAAGGTTTCCCCTCAATGGAGATTGGTCAATTGAATTATTATCAAAAACTTTGCGATTTTGTAACATAATATATTATGATGTGCTCTTTCAGAATTTCTGATTTATGATTTATGGCCGAATAATATATGTATGTATATATATATATATATATATATATATATATATATATATATAATATATACTATATATATATATATATATATATTTTTATATATATATATAAAATCTATATTTCTGTATAGATTTTGCAAATATAGACAGATATATATATATATATATATATATATATAATGGACTCTAAATGCTTGAATATACATTAATTCTAAAATATAAATATAAAATCAATAATGTATTTAAATTATAAATACTAATAACATGGATGTATTGAAATACTTTTCTTAATACACATGAAATACTAGTAATTAATTCTTAGTATTACTTTAAGGAGAAAATTAATGAAACCATAAAAGAAATAAGTAATAATAATGAAATAAAAATGTCAGATGACAATGAAAATATGTCTTATGAAATTTAATTTTCTTATTAGCTTAGCGGGAAATTTGTCAGTCAAAAAAGCAATTTTACCATGGTCGAAGAAGTAATGGTATATATGTGAGCCAGTAGATTTTTTTTAATCCTCTAATAGAGTAATTTTTGAATAACATAACATTCATTTTTTTTGTTTTTACTATCAAAGAACTTTTCTTCTTTTGAAAAAATTGTATTTCTCTTAAACTAAACAGCTGGAACTCTATGGTTTGCTTATGTTGTTGTTATTTAAAAAAGTAGCAGCTATTATGAGATTATTTTTAAAGGGGTAGTATTACTGTTACAGTCATGATCATAGTTTTATTCTATCCAGTGAAAACTTCAACATTGATGAACAACAGATGCTAATACGAGTCATGTACTCTTAACCAAAGAGGGATATTTCTTGATTTGGTCTTTGGAACCTTTGATTGATGATGCCAACATCTCCAGACAGAAGCTCATCTTGTTCTGCACAGTGAATAGATTTTGAAAAAAATGCCGAAAGTATACTGCTTGTGCTGCTTAAAAGCAACCAATGGAATTGCTATTATAGAGATCAATAAATTAACCATCATTTTTCTCGAAGCTGAATGACCCTAAGAGGCATGCATTAGTTCATTTAACTTTAAATTCTGTTTTAGTAATATCGACAAAGAATCATAAAAGTGGACCGGAAATCCGCATCATTTTCAATATCCGCAACCGCATACAAATTCACGGATATTGATACTGATTTTATGCGGATATCGGATATCATAAATCACCTACAACTAAGGTACAAAGTAACCTTTGTAAGGTATGGAAGTTTAATATCCAAATATCTAACTTACCAATTAATTAATAAAATAAAAATATTAAATAAAGCAGAAAAAAAGAGTGCATTAAAATTAATAAAGTTGCCTATATAAAAAATATAAGCGAAAATAGAAAAATAAATATGGATAAATATATGGATAAAAGTATAACAAAAATGAACATAAATAATAATAAAAGCATAAATAAAAAGCTCAATTATAAAATAATAATAAAAATTAGGTAAAATTGTCTATAATATAGAAATATAGATTATGAATTTATAACCTTTCCCATATTGGTGGAGGTTGGGGGAAAAGGTTGGAGGGGGGCAAGAGGTGGGTCCACTCCATAAACAAGATTATTTGAAAATTGACAGTTTAAATTTTAATTTCATTTATTCTGGTTCTTTAATTAGATGATGATAGACAGATCTAAAATAATAATAAAAAGCCTCAAAACAAAATACCATTTAAAACCCAACGCAGATTCCGCAGGTTAGCAAAAGGGCAAACTTTAAAGTGATGAAGATTTAATTCAGTTGGAACGAAAGACGGGAAGAGAATTCAAAAAACATAATTGCCAAATTTCCGCACCAAATTCATTTCACATAATTACTAAAACTGTGCAAAGCTTGTTTTGATGAACTTGGTAGGATAGAGTCATGAAAAATTCCTTCGAGCACATGTCTCTACATCCCCTATATATATATTATATTATATATATATATATATATAAATAATTTTATATATATATATAATATATATTATAGTATATATATTAATATATATTATAAATATATATATATTTATATAATATATATATTATAAAGAGTGAGAGAGAGAGAGAGAGAGAGAGAGAGAGAGAGAGAGAGAGAGAGAGAGAGAGAGAGAGAGAGAGAGAGAGAGAAGAGAGAGAGGAGAGAGAGAGAAGAGAGAGAGAGAGAGAGAGAGGGGGGAGAGGAAGAGAAGAGAAGAGATAGAGATGAGAGATAGAGGAGGGAGATGAGAGGAGGAGAGACGAGGAGAGAGAGAGAGAGAGAATTGATTGAAGGCTTGACCGCAGACAAAGATGCCCACATACTCAACTATGTTATACAGTAAATTTGTTCTGGACTAGGTAAAAGAAATACCATTTAAAATGAAAACTGAATTTCTTATTACATAATAAAGACAAAAAAAAATTTAATATTTTTTTTTTTAGAAAATGAAAATAAAACCATATTTAAAAGTATAATTTATTATATGATCCTATCTGTTTATTGCAGGTATGTTGATTATACGTTGTTATATATATATATATATATATTATATATAATATATATATATATATTAATATATAATATATATTATATATTAATATAATATATATATATATATATATATATATATATATATATATATATATTATATATATATATATATATATATAATATATATATATATATATATATATATATTATATAGAATTGTCTGCATGTTAAAATATTTAGTATTTGTACTTTGATATTTATTTTGTGAATCTTACGGATAACTTGCTGTCAGTATCCTCATCCACATTCTGAAAAATTTTAAAGATTAAAGTATGTCAGTAAAGTTTCTGTATCCGCATATGCGGATGTTAAAATTTAAAGATTCGAGCTAGCATCAGTAGGTATTTTATTTCTGGTATCCGCATTGTAAACGCGGATACGAATGTTAAAAATATCACATCCGCAAAATCATTGGTGTGCGTCATACGTGTATATAAATTTGTAACAATGTACATTTGTGTAGCAATAATTACGTACAAAAGAGAATTCTTAATCGTTTAAGTGGTCTATTACAAAGAAATCTAAGTGAAAAAAAGAGATTGAGTTAGCATTCATACTATTTATCACTTTTTAAGTCAATATGTTTGGACTCCTAGAGTAATCTTGAGGCGAGTGATTTGAGAGTAACTATCTGAAGAACTCTAAAAGTACTTACATTCTGGTTTTGTAAAGCATAAGCGTACAGTCGAGTCTTTTATCCCGGAATTTAATCGTTCATAGGGCCTACTCACGAGAAAGAAATCTGTGAGAAGTGGAAAAAACGTAGTCCGTTCATTACTAAAACTCAGTTTTCATGTATCACATTGACTCCTAGTTAATTAAATAGGTAGGTGTTGGCAGGCGTATTATTCTCTTTATATTAAGTAGACCACTCTAGAGACAAGTACTTACATTCTGGTTGTAAGCAATAAAAGCGTCCGTGATCGCAGACTTAAGGCGTATTATTCGATAATTTGAAGTGTGTGTATATATATTGTTTATCTAAAGGAAATTGTAAAAGATTAGGCATTCCGGTTTATATTAAATTCACTTTCATTGTCAATATCATTTGGATCGGTGCGTAGGTGTGGAAATTATTAGGCACGTGCGAAAAAGCGGAGGGGAAATGTTTGAGGTATCTTCTTGTGAAGAACTCTTAAATACTTACATTCTGGTGTAGCAATAAGCGTAGTCGAGCTTAGTATATCGTTTAAGGTGTAATATAACAAAGATTCTAAGAGTAGGAAAAGAATTTTATTCAAAGGACATCAATTGACCATACTAAATCAGTTTATGTAATAATTTGGCACTCCTATGGTAATTTACGCAGCCGCCTGTAGAGGTATCTTCTTATTGTTAAAGAACTTTCTTTAAAATACTTACATTCTGTATGAGTTATATCCAGCCGAAGTAAGAGATGTTAGTCGAGCTTTTTGTTATCGTTATAAATTTATAGTAAGCAAAGTAAATCTATAAGTGAGAAGAAATTAGCAGTTTCGGGGTAAACTATAATACACGTCTCACCTCGTAATATTTTGGGAATCCTAGGTATTATTAAGGCAGGTGTTATAGAGTGTTACTCATACTTGAAGAACTCTTGAGGGGAAATACTTGACATTCTGGGTTTTGAACTCCGAATGTTTGAGCTCAATAAGCGGCGTCGGGAAAATAGTTGGAGCTTAAGGATATCGTTGTTAAAGTGTGTATAACAAGAAATCTAAAGTTGAAAAAATTAGCATTCATTATAAATCACTTTCTTCATGTAATAAATTGGACTCCTAAGTAATTTAGGCAGGTGTTTGAGCTATCTTCTTTGAAGAACTCTAAATACTTACATTCTGGTGAGTGTAGCAATAAAGCGCGTAGTGAGCTTAGATATTATCGTTTAAGTGTTATAAACATAAGGAAATCTAAGTTGAAAAATATTAGCATTATTCATACTAATGCCCACTTTGTATATTGTGAATAATTGGACGTGCTGAGGTTATACACTCTCTAGGCGGGGATGTTTGAGTATCTTCTTGTGAAGAACTCTAAAAATAACTTACATCTGGGGTTATTTGTAGCTAATTAAACGGTCGTTAGTCTCGAGCGGTTAGTGTATTTCGTTTTAAAGTGGTTATAGAACAAAGAAGAGCTAAAGTTTTGAATAAAAATAAGGCTATATTCATACAAATCACTCTCTCAGTGTAATAAATTTGGACCCTAGGCACTCTACGGCACGGTGTTTAGGTATCTTCTTTGAAGAACTCGAGAATACTTACTTTCTGGTGTGAGCAATAAAGCGTAGTCGAGCTTAGGTATATCGTTTTAAGTGGTGATTAACAAAGAACTGCTTTACAGCTTGAAAAGAAAAATTAGCATTCATAACTTAAATTCTGTTTATGTAATAAATTTGGACTCCTAGCGTAATTTAGGCAGATGTTTGAAGTATTTTCTTTAAAGAACTCTAAAATTCTTACATTCTGGTGTAGTTAAAGCGATTTGGTCGTGCTTAGGTATATTCGTTTTAAGTGCTTATAACAAAGAAATCTTAGTTCGAACAAAATTAGCCCACTCTCATACTATATCAAACTTTCATGTATAATTATGGACGTCCTGAGGTAAATTTAAGCAGGTTTTTTAAAGGTATTTTCTTGTAAGAACGCTAAATAAATACTTACATCCCATAAGGGCGAAATATGAAATGTTAGAGCAATAAAGCGTAGATCGAAGCTTAGGGTTTATTATGTTTAAGTGTTCTTAGATATAACCAACGCAATGGGCTAAAGTTGAAAAAAAGTAGCATTCAATCCACTAAAAATGCACTTATCATGTAATGAATTTGGCCTCTAGATAATTTTAGGCAGGTTGTTTGAGGTATCTTCTTTGAAGAGACTCTTAAAATTACCTGATAACATTCTGTATGGTATTCAATAAAGCGTACGTCGAGCTTAGGTATTTCGTTTTAAGTGATAACAAAGAAATCTAAAGTTGAAAAAAAATTAGCATTCATACTAAATCAACTTCATGTATAATTTGAACTCCTAGGTAATTTAGGATGTGTTTGCCAGGCCAGTCTCTTGAGAACTCTAACCAAGTGTCCCTTACATGCTGGGATTCCCCGGTAAGAGAAGGTTAGGTGGTTAGCAGATAAAACCGTAGTTGGTAGGTATACCCGTTATATCGATATATATAAGTGTTGTGATAAAAAAGAATCTAAAGTAAAAATCTATATAGCATTTCATCACTGTTAATCATTTCACTCCTGTAATAATTTGGACTCCATAAGGTTAATATTAGGGCAGGTGTTTGAAGGTGTCATTTTAATTGGAAGAACTCTGGCATAAAAAATATACTTACATTCTGGTTTGTAGGCAAATGAAAAGCTTAGTCGAGCTTGGATATATCTTCTTACCGTCCTCTTATAGCACAAGACCAATCTAAAGTTGGAAAAAATGGAGACATTACATACTGTACTCTTACAAATTGTAATAATATAGGACTCCATAGGTAAGTGTTGTAGGCGAGGAGTGTTTGAAGAGAAGTAACTATCTCTGAAAGAACTCTTAAAAAATATTTACATTCTTGGTCGTAGTCGATGTAAAGTCGTCAGATCGAGACATAGGTATATCGTTATAAACTGTGATAATATTAACTCAAGAGAAATTCATAAAGTTGAAAAAATGTTAGCCTTCGATATTATAACTAAATCGAACTTTCACTGTAATAATTTTTGGATTCCTAGTTAATTAGGCAGGTTGTTTGAGTAATCTTTTTTGAAGAACTTCATAAAATACTTAATCTCTGGAAATAGTAGACAATAAAGCGTAGTCGAGCGTATGGGAAATAATCGCTTTAGAGGAAACTCCTATAACAAAAGAAAATCAAAAGTTTTGAAAAAATTAGCGTTCATGCAAAAAGTCAAGTTCATAGATTATTTGAAATTCTAGTTAATCTTCTCTTCAGGTTTCTGAGGTATCTTCTACGATTGTCGCAAAATACTACAGTGTCTAGTGACTTTGTGCACTTAAGCGTGAGTCGTGAGCTGATAGGTATATCGTTTCGTGGTGTGTGTTAGACATACAGAAATCTAAAGCTGATGGAGGAAAAACAGGTGGTAGCAATTTCATTACTAAGAGTCACTTTCATGATAATAATCTCCGGATCCTAGAAGTAATTTAGCAGAATGTTAATGAGGTCTTCTTCTTTGGAATAACATCATCCAAACATCTCTAGTCTGCGATGGGTGTAGCACCTAAAATCCGTAGTTGAGACTTAGGTAATAATCCGCTTTAGAGTTGATTAAGCAAGAGAAATCTTAAAAGTTGAAATAAAGTGTAAGAGCGATTACACTAAAATCAGGCCTCCTCATGCTCGAATATTTGGAGGCTCCCTACGGTAAATAAGAGCAGCGTGTTTGACCGATAAATGCCTCTAGTTTACTATGTAAGAACTATAAATACGTATATTATGGTTTTTGTTATAAAAAAATGGTACACATATTGTTAGCAATAAAGCAGTGGTCGAGTCTTAGCGTATATGTTTTAAGTGTGAATATATTAACAAAGAAAATTCTAAATGTATGTAAAAATATTAGCATTCATACTAAATCACTTCATGTAATAATTTGGACTCCTAGTAATTTAGGCATAGTAGATTTAGAGGGTATCTTCTTTAGAAGACTCTAAATATAACTTGAGGCAGTTTCTGGTGTACGTAAATTAAGCGTATGTCGAGACTTAGCGATTTTACTATCTTATTTTAATTAGCCGCTATAGTTGCAAAGAAACCGTGAGTGAAAAATTACTTACATACAGAATTCACTTTCATGTAATAATTTGGACTCCTAAGGTAATTTAGGACAGTGTTGAGGTATCTTCGTTGAAAGAACTCTAAAATACATTACATTCTGGTAACGTGTTTGTAGCCATATAAAGACGGAGTCGACCTGAGAAAAAAATCTGTTTTTAAGTGTTTATCACAAATCGGCGTTATGATGGAGATTTTAGCAGTTCATAATAAATGAGTTTCATGTAATAATTTGGAACTCTAGGTAAATTAGGAGAGGTGTTTGAGAATTTTCTTCTTTGATGAACTCTAAAAGTAACTTACATGCTGGTGTAGAATCAAGTAGGCGTAGTCGAGCTTTTAGGTATATTCGTTTTATGTGTAGTAACAAAGAAACTGAAAGTGGAAAAAAAATTAGGCATCATTACTAAATCTTTCATGTATAATTTGGGTACTCCTAGGTAATTACGCCAGGTTTTTTGAGGTTATCTTCTTTGAAGTAACTCTGATAAACTTACATTACTGTTGTAGCAATAAAAGCCGTTAGTCGAGCTTAGGTGTATCATTTTAAGTGTTTATAACACCAAGAAATCTAAAGTTGGAAAAAAACATTTCCAGCATTACATACTAAATCACTTCTCATGATGAATAATTTGGAACCCTAGTAATGTTAGTCAGATGTGGATTGTTTTCCAGGTTATCTATCTCTTGAAGAAACTCTAAAATACTTACATTCATGGGTGTGTGTTAGTAATAAAGGCGTAGTCGAGCTAGGTATTTCGTTTTTAAGTGTTATATATAATAACATAAGAATCTAAATGGTTGAGGAAAAAATTGCATTCATACTAATATTCAGGATAATCATGTAATTAATCGGCACTCGCGTAGGTAAGTTTTATGCAGTGGTTTGATATTTGGTATACTTCTCTCCTGAGGAACTCTAAAAATAACTTACTTCTAGATGTAGCAATTAAAGCGTAGTCGAGCTTATGTATATCGTTTTTAAGTGTAATAACAAAGAAATCTAAGTTTGAAAAAATTAGCATTCATATTTAATCACTTTCATGTGATAATTTGGACTCCTAGGTAATCTTAAGGCAGTCGGAAGGTGGTTTGAGTATTTAAGGTATCGTAAAACTTTGAAGATATTTCTCGGATAAACCTACTTACATTTGTGTAGCAATAAACCGCCGTATCGAGCTTAGGTATACTCGCTGTTAAGTGTTATAAAAAAGTACCATCAAGGTGAAAAAATAGCTGAGTGAGCTAAAGTACACTATTCATGTAATAATATTGGACATCTCTAGGTAATTTAGGAGGGTGTTTTGATGGTATTCTCTTTGAAGAACCCTATAGGAAATTTCTTTACGGAATTCTGGACAGGTGTAGCAAATAGTAACTCGTAGAATAATAGATTTAATAAAAGAGTAATATCGTTTTAAGTGTAAAACATTAAACAAGACAATCGTAAAGTTTGAAAAAAATTAGACATGTCCAATTACTAATAATCTACTTTATTGATTAATTATATGGATCTTAGGGGTAATTTAGTTAGTGTGTGTTGAGGTATCTATCTTTGAAGATACTCTAAAATACTTTACATTCTGGATTATAAAATTGTAAAGAATATAAAAAGGAAATACGTTTAGTCGAGCTATTTTTAGTATATCGAAATTATTAATAAGGTGTATCATAACAAAGAAATTCTAATATAGTATGAGAAAATTAGTCATTTCATGAGCGAAATCATTTTCAGTGTAAAATAATTTTTTGGGATTCTATAGGTAATTTAGCCAGTCGTGTTTGACCGGCCTTATCTTCTTATATGAAGAACTCTTAAATACTAACATTCTGGTGTAGCAAATAAAGCGTGTCCAGTCGAGCTTAGGTATTGTCGTGTTTAATAGTGTTATTAACAAAGAAATCTAAAAGTTGAAAAAAATTATCATTACATACTAAATCACTTTCATGTAATAATTTGGACTCCTAGGTAATTATAGCAGGGGTTTGAAGTATCTTCTTTGAAGAACTAAAATACTTACATTCTGCTGTTAGAAATCAAGCGTCGTCGAGCTTAGGTATATCGTTTTTAAGTGTTATAACAAAAGAAATCAAAGTTGAAAAAATTGCATTCATTAACTAAATCACTTTCATGTAAAATTTGGACCCCTAGGAAAATTAGGCCAGGTTGTTTGAAGTATCTGCTTTGAAGAAACTCTAAATACTTACATTCTGGTGTAAGCAATAAAGCGTATCAAGAGCTTTAGGTAATATTGTTATATGTGTGTATTAACAAAGAAATCTAAAGTTGAAAAGAGTGTGAGCATTATACTAAATCACTATTCATGTAATTAATTTGAACTCTAGGTAATTAAGGCAGGCTGTTTTGAAAGGTAGCTTCTTTGAGGAACTCTACAAATACTTACATTTTGGTTGTAGCCAATAAAAGCGTAGTCGCAGCTTATGGTATATCGTTATAAGTGTATATAACAAAGAAATCTAAAGTTGAAAAAAATTAGCATTCATACATATCACTTTCATGTAATAATTGGACTCCTAGGTAATTAGGGAAGTGTTTGAGGTATCTTCTTTGAAGAATCAAAATACTTACATTTACTGGTGGTAGCAATACAAGAGCGTTTAGTCGGCTTTAGGTATTATTCGTTTATAAGTGTTATACAAAGAAATCTCTAAAGTTGAAAAAATTAGCATTCTATACTAAATCACTTTCATGTAAATAATTTGGACTCCTAGGTAATTTAGCGCAGGTGTAATTTTGAGGTATTCCTTTGAAGAAACTCTAAAATCTTAACAATTTCTTGTGCAGCAATAAAGCGTAGTCTTTAGCTTAGGTTATAGTTCGTTTTAATGTGTAAATATAACATATAGAGAGAGAAATGTCTAAAAGTGAAAAGAATTAGCATTAAATGACTAAATCAGGTTTTAAAAATGTAAGTAATTTGGACTCCTAGGTAATTTAGGCAGGGTGGTTTGAGGTATCTTCTCGTTGTAAAACTTCTAAAATAATATTCTGATGTTAGCAAATAAAGAGTAGTCGTAGTTCTAGTGTATATTTCGTTATTAAGTGGTGGTATAAAAAAAAGAAATCTAAGTGGTAAAAAAAGTAAAAGGCATTCATACTAAATCAATTTCATGTTAATATATATTGGCTCCTACGGCTAATATAGGTGATAGGTGTTTTGAATTGGTATCTATTATGGTTTAAGAAACTCCTTAAATACTTTAACATTACTAGTTGTAGCAATGAAAACGTAAGTTAGGTTAGTTATAATCGATTTAAGTGTTATAACATTATTATAAAAAGAATTAAGTTGAAAAAAATTTGTGCCATTCATACTAATAATTTAACTTTTTCATAGTAATAATTTGGACTCCTAGTAATTTAGGCAGGTGTCTGATTGTATCTCTTCGTGTAAGAACTCTAAAATACTTACATTCTGGTTTAGCAATAAAGCGTAGTCGAGCTTAGGTATTCGTTTTAAGTGTTATAACAAGAAATCTAAAGTTGAAAAAATTAGCATTCATACTAAATCACTTTCATGTAAATAATTTGGACTTCTAGGTAATTTAGGCAGGTGTTTGAGGTATCTTCTTTTGAAGAACATCTAAAATACTTACATTCTGGATTAGCAAAAAGCGTAGTCAGTCGAGCTTAGGTATATCGTTTTAAGTGTGTTATAACAAAAGAAATCTAAAGATTGAAAAAATTTAGCATTCAATACTAATCATGTTTCATGTAATAATTTGTGACTCCTAGGTAATTTAGGCAGGTGTTGGAGGTATCTTCTTTGAGAACTCTAAAAATCTTACATTCTGGTGTAGCAATTAAACGTAGTCGGACTTAGGTATATCGTTTTAAGGTATATAACAAAGAAATCTAAAGTTGGAAAAATAATTAGCATTCATACTAATCACTTTCATGGTAATAATTTGGACTCCTAGGTAATTTAGTAAGGTGATTCTAAGTATTTCCTTGAAGAACTCTAGGAAATACTTACATTCTATGATAATCTCTTGTAGCAAAAGTCGTAGTCTCGAGCTTAGAGAGTTTTATAATCGTTTAAAGGTGTAAGATAATAACAAAGAAAAAGGAAAATCTATTACAGTTGAAATAAATACAGTATAGCCATTTTCATAGCTGAAAATCTCACTTTCATTGTTAATAATTTGGTGAATTCCTATAGGTAATTTAGGAGAGAGCCAAGCTAAGCGCAGAGGGTATGATTGAGGTGATCTTCTTGTAGAACTATAAAATACTTACATTTCTGGTAGGAAATAAATAATGCTCCAACAAAATAAAGGACGAAGCGTGAGTCGCGAGCTAGTTATACGTCTTTAACGTGTTATTATATAACTCAAAGAAATAAAAGTTTTTAAAACTATTAAGCCATTTCATTACTAAATCACTTTCATGATATAATTTGGACTCCTAGGTAATTTAGAGGTGTTTTTGAGGTATCTTACTTTTGTAAGAACGCTCAAAAATACTTACCTTCTTGTGTGATTTGTAGCAATAAAGCATAGTCGAGCTAAGGTATATCGTTTTATAACCGTGGTTATAACAAAGTTAAATCTAAAGTTGAAAAATTAGCATCATACAAATCTTTTTCATCATGTAATAATTTGGACTTTAGGTAATTTAGGCAGGTCGTTTGAGGTATCTTCTTTGAGAACTCTAAAAATACTTACATTCTGCGGTGTGGAGCGGCAGAGTAAAGCGTAGTCGTGTTTAGGTATATCGTTTTAAGGTTTATAACATTAATATATAGAAAATCTAAAGTTGAAAGATTTGCTTTTAAAATACGCTTATCATGTATGAATTTTGGACCCAAGGTAATTTAGGCAGGTGTTTGAGGGTATCTTCTTTGAAAAGGAACTCTAAAATACTTAACATTCTTGGTGTAGAAATCAAGCGTCGTCGAGCTTAGGTATATGGTTTAAATGTTATAACAAAGAATCTAAAGATTGAAAAATTACGATTCATACGTAAATTCACTTTCATGTAAGTAATTTGGACCCTTAGGTAATTTTGCTGGGTGTTTGTAGTTTTCTGCTTTGAAAGACTCTAAAAAATACTTACTTCTGGCCAAGAGCGTAGACCAATAAAGTGTTTAATGGAGCTTAGGATATATCGTTTTAAGTGTATATAATACCAAAAGAAAATCTAAGTTGAAATTAGCATTTCATTACTTAAATCACTTTATATTTAATAATTTGTGGATACTCCCTAGAGGTTAATTTAGGGAAGGGTATTTGATGGATTCTTCTTTGCAAGAACCTCTGAAATACTTACCAATATCTGTGATGTAGCAATAAAGCGTAGGCGAGCTTAGGTGGATAATCGTTTTTAAGTGTGGTACCCTTTATATATTATTAAGAAATCTTAAAGAATGAAAGAGAAATGGATGTGGGCCATTCCATACTAAATCACTTATTCATAGTAATAAAATTTGGGACTCTATTGTTAATTTAGTCAGTGGTAGGTGGTGCACGGGCGGGATTCCATTCTATTGAAAGAAACATTAAATACTTACATCTTGGTGGTACCTTCCTCCGGTGTACGCACATTCCGAAGAAAGTAGTCGAGCTTAGGAGTATGTTACAGTTTCATGGTGTGGTAAACACAAGAATCTAAATGCTTGAAAAAAATTAGCATTCCCATACTAAATCACTTTCATGTAATAACTCGGAGTGAGCTCCTAGGTAATTTAGGCAGGTGTCGACCGTATCTTTCTTTGAAGGAAACTCTAAATACTTACGTTTGACCCTGTACGCCAATAAAGCCGTAGTCGAGCTTACGGTTAATCGTTTAAGTGTTATAACAAAGACATATCTAAAGTTTGAAAAAATTAGCATTTCATATTAATCTGTTTCATGTCACCCATAATTTGGCGAACTTCCTAGGTAATTTACGGCAGGCTGTTGAGGTATCGTCTTGAAGAACTTGTCTAAACTACTTCACATTCTGGTGTAGCAATAAAGCCGTATCGAGCTGGGTATATCGCTTTTAAGTCGTTATAAAAAGAAATCTGGAAAGTTTTTGCAAAAATTAGGGCAATTCATTACTAAATCACTTTGCATGTAATAATTTGGCCACTCCTAGGTAAATTTAGGAAGGTGTTTGAGGTATCTTCGTTGAAGAACTCTAAAATACTACATTCTGGTGTAAGCAATTAAACCCGTAGTTGAGGTGTAGGAATATCGCTTCTTAAGTGTTTAACAAAAGAAATCTAAAGTGAAAAAATTAGCATTCATACTAAATCACTCTTTTGTAATAATTTGGACTCCTAGGTAATTCTCAGGAGGTGTTTCCTGAGGTATCTTCTTTGAAGAACACTAAAATACTTACACATTCTGGTGTAGCAAAAAGCGTAGTCGAGCTTAGGTATATCGTTCTTCAAGTGTTATAAACAAAGAAAATCTAAAGTTTGAAAATTAGCATTACATACGAAATCATTTTCATGTAATTTAATTTTGGGTTTTCTAGGTATTGGTAGCCAGGGTGTTTGAGCGCTAATCTTCTTGAAAGAACTTCTAAAATTACAACATTTGGCTGTAGCAAATAAAGGCGTAGTCCGAGCCTTAAGGTATATTCGTCTCTTAGGTGTTATAACAAAGAAAGAAATCTAAACGTTGAAAAAATTATCATTCATACTAAATCACTCTTCATGCCTAATAATTTGACTCCCTAGGTGATTTGATGCAAGGTGTTGTAAGTTATTCTATACTTTTGAAAGAACTTCTAAAATACTTACATTCTGGAAACCTGTATTAAACAGCGAATCCGGCTCGGACTTAGGTGATAATATTCGGTTAATTAAGGGTTTATAACAATAGAAATCAAAAGTCCTGAAAAAGGAATTTTAGC
The DNA here is from genome assembly GCA_015478945.1 of Trachelipus rathkii. Taxonomy (NCBI): domain Eukaryota; kingdom Metazoa; phylum Arthropoda; class Malacostraca; order Isopoda; family Trachelipodidae; genus Trachelipus; species Trachelipus rathkii. The sequence continues at coordinate 7,056 of JABUQX010102299.1, read as the reverse complement.
ATTCGAGTACTAATCAGGCTTTCAGGGTGTAATAATTTGGAGACCCCTAGTTAAATATTAGGCAGTGTGTTGTTGATCAGGTACCTCCTGCTCTGAAGATTCTCTCAACATAGTTACCATGTGGTGCGATTTGACTAAAGTTATGTATTCAGATGAAGCGTAGTCGAGCTTAGTATATCGTTTTAAGTGTATTCCGGCTGGATAACAATAGAATCTAAAGTTGAAAAAAAGGTTAAGCTTCATACTAAATCACCTTTTCATTGTAAATAATTTGAACTCCTAGCGCTAAATTTAGGCAGGTGTTGAAGGTATCTTCTTTGAAGAACTCTACACCCAATACTTACGAGTTCTGTTGTTAGCAATATATGCGTGCAGTCGAAAAGCTTAGGTATATCGTTATAAGTGTTATAAACAAAGAAATCTAAAGTTTGAAACAAATTAGCTATTCATACAATAATCACTTTCCACTCGTGTTCCTCAATTTGGACCCTAGGTAATTTAGGCAGGTGTTTTGAGGTATCTTCTTTAAGAACTCTAAAATACTACAATTCTGAGAAAGTGATTGTTAGCAATAAAGCGTAGTCTCGAGCTCTAGGTATATCGTTTAAGTGTTATAAATAACAAGAAAATCTAAAGTTGAAAAATTTAGCACTCTCATATAAATCACTTTCAACTGTAATCCATTTGGGAGCTCCTAGGGTAATATTAGGGCAGGTGTTTTGAGGTATGTACCTTTGAAGAACTCTGAAATTACTTACATTCTTGTTTTTGCAGCAGGGTAAGCGTTGTTCGAGCTTAGGTATATCGTTTTAAGGTTTATACCAAAGAAATCTAAAGTTAAAAATTAGCATTTCTTACTAAATCACTTTTATGTAATAATTTTGACTCCTAGTTAATTTAGGCACGTGTTTGAGGTATCTTCTTTGTGAAGAACTCTAAAATACTTAACTTCTGGTGGTAGCAATAAAGAATAGTCGAGCTTAGGTATCCTCGTTAAGTGTGTATAACAAAGAAATCATAAGTTGAAAAAATTAGCATTCATTACTAAATAACTTTCATGTAATAATTTGGATCCCTAGGTAATTTAGGCAGGTGTGTGGGTATCTTCTTGAAGAACTGTTAAAATACTTACATACTAAGATGTAGCAATAAAACGATAAGTTGTGGGTTAGTTATATCGTTTTAAGTGATTATAACAAAGACTATCTTAAGTGGAAAATTTATTGGGGCATTTTCATACTAAATCGCATTTCTTCATTGTAAGTGAATTTGGACTCCTAGGTAATTTAGGCAGAGGTGCTTGAGGTATCTTTTTTGAAGAACTTCTAAATACTTACATTCTGGTGTTAGCAATTAAAGGCGTAGTTCGAGCTCGTATGTTATTTTTATGTTTATCGTTTTAGTATTATTTAACAAAGAAGATTCTTAGAAGTTGAAAAAATTAGCATCATACTAAATCACTCATGTAATTAATTTGGACATACTCCTAGTAATATTAGCAGAGTAGAATATAGCGTATTTCTTGTAAGAACTCTATAATACTTACATTCTGGAATAGCAATAAAGCGTAGTCGAGCTTAGGTAGTAGTCGACTATAAGGTGTTTTATAACAACAGAAATCTAAAGTTTCCGAAGAAAAATTAGCATTCATACTAAATCACTTTCACGTAATAATTTGGGGACTCATAGGAATTTAGGCAGGTGATTGAGGTATCTTCTTTGAAAGAAAACTACATAAAATACTTACTTCTGCGAGGCCTGTGTACAATAAAGTCGTAGCGAGCTTAGGTAATATCGTTTTTAAGTGTTGTATTAAACAAGATAATAAAAGTTTAAAAAATTAGCGGAGTTCATACCTAAATAACTTTCATTAATAATTTGGACTTCGCGTATAAGAGTTGAATTTAGTGTCTTGTGTTTGAGAGTATCTTCCTTTAGAAGAACTTCATGAAATACTTCATTCTAGGTGTAGCAATAAAGCATAGTCGAGACTTAGGGCTATATGTTTTTAAAATAAATTGGGCGAGTAGTGTTATAACCAAAGAAACTAAAGTGAAAATTAGCATTCATACAAAATCTTTTTTCAGATAATAATTTGGACTTCTAGGTAATTTATGGAATGCCGGAACAGGTGTTTGAAGGTGTTATTCTTCTTTGATAAAGAACTCTAAACTACTGTACCATTCTGAGTTTTGTAGTCAATTAAAGCTGTTAGTCGAGCTGAGGTATATCTTTTTAAGTGTTTGTTTATAACAAGAGATCATAAAGTGTTGAAATTATATTTATCATTCCAGTACAAATCATTTCATGTAATATGTTGAGACTCCAAGGTATTTAGGGCAGGTGTTTTGAGGATTTCTTTGAAGAACTCTAATTAATACTTTAACATTCTTGGTGTAGAAATCCTAAGGCGTCGTCGAGCTCCTAGCGTATATGGTTAAATGTATAACAAAGAAATCTTAAAGTTGAAAAATTAGCATTCATTACGTGACATATCGACTTCATGTAATTAATTTGGGAACCCCTAAGGTAAATTTAGGCAGTAGTGTTTGAGATATTTCTTGCTTTGAAGAACTTCTAATACTTACATTCTGTGCGTAAGCCAATAAAGCGTAATCGAGCTTAGTTATATCGTTTTAAGTGTTTATAACAAATGAAATCGTTAAAGTTGAAAAAATTAGCTTTCATATTAAATCACGGTTTCAGATCATAATTTGGGATCCTAGGTAATTGAGGCAGGTTTTTGAGGTATCTTACTTTGAAGAACTCTGAAATACTTACTTTCTGGTGTAGAATTAAAGCGTAGTCGAGCTTAGGAATATCGTTTTAGGTGTTTATAAACAAAGGGGAGAAATCTAAAGTTTGAAAAAAAAATTACGATTGCATTTACTAAACATTTTCATGTAATATAAGTTGGTATCTACCTATATGTGAATAAATTTAGGTTATGTGTTGTGTTTAGGTATCTTCTTGAAGGAACTCTGAGAATACATTTAAGCATTCTGGAATGCTTAGCAATTAAAAGCGATAGTGTGAGCTTAGGTATTCGTTTTAAAAGTGTTATAACAAAGAAATCTAAAGTGAAAAAATTAGCATTCATACTTAAATCACTTTCATGATAAAAATTTGAGCTCCTAGGTAATTAAGGTAGGTGTTGACGCGTGATCTTCTTTGAAGAACTCTAAAATACTTACTTGTCTGATGATAGCAAATAACCGCGTTTTTTAGTCGAGCATTAGGTATATCGTTTTTAAGGTGTGTTATAACAAAGAAATCTATAGTTGAAAAATTAACTTTCATACTAAATCTCACTTTCATGTATTAATTTTGACTCCTAGGTAATTTAGCAGTGGTCTTTGAGGTATGTCTCTCTGAAGAACTCATAAAATACTTACATTCATGGTAAATGTAGCAAATTAAAGCGTAGTCGAGGCTTAAGGTATATCGTTTTTAAAGATGTTATAAAAGAAAATCTAAGGTGAAAAAAATTAGCCACTCATACTAAATGCCAGTGTCTTACATGTAATAATTTGACCTCCTAAGGTAATTTAGGAAGGATGTTCTGAGGTTATCTTCTTTGAAGAACTCTAAAATAACTTAACGAATTATAGGGAAGATAATACTATGTAGCGCGCAATAACCGTAGTTGAGGTGTAGAGATACTCCGATGGTTTAAGTGTCCCGATACCGACTGAATATAACAAAGTCCATGTTAGAAACTCTACAGCTTGAAATAAGATTAGGCATTCGATTACTGATCACTTTCATGATAATAATTTGGAATCTTAAATTGGTAAATTGTAGGCAGAAGATAGATTTGATGGTATCTTCTGAAGGAACACTTAAAAACATACTTACGTTCTGGTCCTCTTGGGTACAATAAAGCGTAGCTCGAGCTAGGTTATATTCGTTTTAGTGTACCCTATTAACAAAGACCAATGTAAAGTGGAAAATCTAGATTCATGTACGAAATCATTTTTCATGTAATATTTGGGTTTATAGGGTAATGATAGCCAGGTGTTTTTAGGTATCTTCTTGAAGAACTTAAAATTACTAACATTCTGGTTATAGCATAAAGCGTAGTCGAGCTTAGTAGTATCGTTTTAAGTGTATTACAAAGATCTATAAGTTTAAAAAATTATCAATTCATTACTAAATCACTTTCATTGTAAATTAATTTGTGACCTCGGCTAGGTTAATTTAGGCAGTGGTGTTTGAAAGCCTAGTCTATCTTTGAAGAACCCTAAAGGAATCTTAACATTCTGGTGTAGAAATCAAGCGTCGTGTCGAGCTTATGTATATCGTTTAAAGTGTGTTATAACAAAGAAATCATAAGTTGAAAAAATGAGCATTCATATAATCATCTTCTCATCGTTGAATGATATTTGTGACCCTAGAGTAATTTAGCAGGGGTTTGCAGGTATCTGCTTTGGAAGAACTCTAAAATAAAACGTACATTCTGGAATGTAGCAAATAAAGCGTAGTCTCGCAGCTTCCGGTATACGTCTCCAAGGTAAAGACCCTATACGAAAGAATCTAAAGTCTTGAAAATTAGCATTCATTACTAAATACTTGCCATGTAACCTAATGTGTTGTGAACTAGGCCTAAAGGTATTTAAGGGCAAGGTGTTGGAGAATCTTCTAGTGGGAGGGGAAAAATTCTGAAAAATACTTACATTTCTTGGTGTAGCAACGTAAAGCGTGGTCGAGCTTAGTAATATATAATGTCTCATAAGGTGAGTTTATATCTAAAGAAATCTTAAAGTGTTGATATAAATTGATTAGCATTACATACATACCTCACCTTCAGATTGTCAATCATTGTGGACTTACTAGGTAATTTAAAGCAGGTGTTGGGTATTCTTCTTTGAAGACAACTGCTTATAAATACTTACAGTTCTAGGTACTGTGCCCGAGCAATAATAAGACAGTAGTCTGAGCTTGAGGGATATGACTCGTTTTTAAGATGTATTATAATAAAGCAAAGAAATCTAAAGTAGAAAATTTAGCATTCATACTATATAATCACTTGGATTGTATATATATGTGTGGACTCGGCTATGTGCTTATTTAGGCATTGGTGGTGTTATGAAATGGGTTAATTCTCTTGATGATGACTTTCTAAGAATAGCGTTACATTTTTTGGTTTGAAATTGCTGCAAAATAAAAAGACGTAGTAAGAGGCTAATAGGGTTATATCAGTTTTTAAGATGTATTACAAAAATATCTAAAGTTTCAAGAAACTATTAGCATGAAATTACCTAGAATCACTTTTATGTATAATTTGGACATCCTAGGTTATTTTAGGCTAAGGACCTAGTTTGAGGTATCTTTCTTTGAAGAACTCTAAAATACTACGCAAATATCTGGTCCTTGTTTCTATAAGAGAAGTAGTCTGAGCTACCATCCAGCGTATATCGTTTTAGAGTGTTATAAATAAAGTAAACTAAAGGTTGATAATATTATGCAGTGCATAACTAAAGTCAAATTTCATGCTAAATAATGATGGTGGACTCACTAGGTAATTTAAGGCAGGTTGTTTGAAGAGTATACTTCTTTTGAATAAGAATAGTCTCTTTTAAAAATTATACTATAACATTCTTAGTTTTGTAAGCAGATAAACTAAAGTTTTGAGTTATAGCTTCTATCGTATTTACAAGATGTTAATAACAAAGATAATCTAATATTGTTGAAAAAATTGGCATTCATTCTAAATTCATTTTTCATGTAAATAATGCGGACTCCTAGGGTAATCTTCAGGCACCCCGGGGATTGTCTGAGGGTGGTATCTTATAATTGTTGAAGAACTCTAAAAAAATACTTACAATTCTGGTGTAAGACAATAAAGCGTAGTCGAAGCTTAAGGATATCGTTTTAAGTCGTTATAACAAAAGAAATCTAAAGTTGAAAAAATTAGCATTCATACTTAAATACACTTTCAGATATTAATTTGGCTCCTAGGTAATTTTAGGCAGGTGTTTGAGTTATCTTCTTTGAAGAACTCTAAAATACTTACATTCTGGTGTGTAGCAATAAAGCTTAGTCGATGCTTAGGATATCGTTTTAATTGTATAACAAAAGAAATCTTAAAAAGTGAAAAAATTATGTCATTCATACTAAATTTCTGTTTCCAAATGGTTAATAATTTGGAACTCTAAGGGTAATTTTAGGCAAAGGTGTTGAGGTATCATTTCTTTAAGTTTCGTAAAAAATACTTGACATTCGGTGTGCCAATAAAGCTTGTTATGTCGATTTCTTATGTATATCGTTTTTATGTGTGGCTAAACAAGAAATCTAAAGTTGAAAAAATTAGCATTCATACTAAATCACTTTCATGTAATTTAATTTGGACTTCAATATAGAGATAATGTGCGACGTCACACAGCCCGGCAGGTCGAATCAAACTCTAAATTATATACATTTGTGGTGTAGTATTAAAGGTTTTTTGTTCGAGCTTCAGGTATATCGCTTTAAGGTGTTATATAACAAAGAAACTAAAGTTGAAAAAATTACATTAGACTTCATACTAAATCACTTTCATGTAATAAATTTGGGTCCTTAGGTAATTTAGGCAGGTGCATTTGAACCGGTATCTTCTTGAGAACTCTAAAATACCTTACCATTCTGGTTGTATAACGAATAAAGCTAGTCGAGCAATTAAGAGAAGTATATTGCGTTTTAAGTGTATAAACAAAGAAATAAAGTTTAGAGAAAAAATGTAGAAATAATAATTACTAAATAACTTTCATGTAATAATTTACGACTAAAATAAAAATTTTTATGCAGGTTGTATTATGAGGTTTCCTTCTTGAAGAACTCTTATTTAAATAACTTACATTCTGGTCCCTAATGTAGCAATAAGCGTTAAAAGTCGGAGCTTAGGTAATCGTTATTAAGTGTATATAACAAAAGAAATCTAAAGTTGTAAAATATTAGCATTCTTACAAAATCTGTATACTTCAATGGGTTAATACCCTTTGGACTTACCGGTAACTTTTAGGCAAGCGGTTGTTTGAAAGGTATCTTCTTTGAAAAACTCTAAAATACATACATTAT
>JABUQX010102298.1:37500-39173 GCA_015478945.1 Trachelipus rathkii | reverse complement strand
AAGAGAGTTAATCTAAACTTTTTATATTAAGTACTGACCGTCTTCCTAGCGTGTCGTGCTGTTCTAAACTATCCCAATTAAGAATGACATGGTAAGAAAACCATGCTTTCGTCAAAAATGATGAATAAGGCAGAGTTAAACCTATAGTGTTACGGAGCAAGAAGCCTTAGCTATAGTACATGGTCTTATTAAATTAGAGACCTTTTTTTGGTTTCTCTTTAAAATAAATAGACTTTGGCTGCCTTAGTTCATCTATTTCGTCATAAACAATTATCTGGCAGATTGGAAAGATGGAATTTGAAAATTTAGTCTTTTAAGCCAGAAATCATTTATAAAGAAGGTAAATTAAATGTTGTTCCCGATTATTTAAGTAGAAACCCTGTTCCAAATACTGGTCATCTACCTTCTTCTGGTGAAGAAGAGGAAATCCTTCCCTCTTCTCCTTCGAATATCACTTATTCTCGTGAGACCTCTTCTCCTTCTCGTATAGGTTTACTTCGTCAAAATCCTATTCCCTTAGCTTTCGCTGATACGAGAATATATCATTTTACAAAAGATGTTCTTTTCCATGAACAAAGAAGAAATCGTAGACTATCAGAAATAATAAATGAGATTGAAAATTCTCCTGTTCCTGATAGTTGTCTTCCTCATATCATTATCAATGGTATTCTTTATTTCATTACGAAAGAAAATAAGTATTTGATAGAAATTCCGGACTCATTAATATATACTATAATATTTTTGAATCATAATACATTATCTGCTGGTCATCCAGGTGCTGAACGCACTGAACGTCGAATCAGAGAATTATACACTTTCCCTAGGCTTTCAGCTTATATTTCATTTTTCTGTAAACAGTGTATTTCTTGTATTGAAGTAAAAGGTTCGAAACCTCATCCAGTAGCTATCAATTCTTATCCTCTTCCTTTCTTACCTTTTTCTAGGGTTCATTTAGACACTATAGGTCCTCTTCCTAAATGTAAATTTAAGTTTCTAAAGACGCTTTAACTCGCTATTGTGAACTTTGTCCTGTCTCAACTCGTGATGGCAAGGTTGTAGCTGAAGCTCTTTTGAATAAAGTCATTGTAAATCATTCTGTTCCAGAAATTTTAGTCAGTGATAACGCAGGTGAATTTACTTCCCAGTTCTTTAATGAAGTTTGTAAAACTTGGAACATAAAGAACCGCACTATTTCTGTTCGACATCCCTCCTCAAATAGCCTAGTGGAGCGAGAAAATCGTCGTGTAGAAGATTATCTCCGTCAATATGTTTCTTCTAAACAAGACGACTGGAGTAGGTATATTTCTTTTGCTCAAATTGCTTTAAATACTACTTACAACTCTTCTATCGGAAATACACCTCACTTTTTGTTACATTTCTATGTTCGTAGGTTACCTTATGACCTTCCTAATTATGTTTCTCCGTTTGTTAATAAGCCCAATCCTCTTAAAGATCATCTCTATGATTTTAACGCGGAAATGGCTGAACGAGCAGCATCTATTCGGGATTTAGCTCGTCAAAAACTGGAAAAAGAAACATTTAGAATTGCTCAACAGCAACATTCTAAAGCCCCAATTCGTCCTATTCGTATAGGTGATTATGTCTATACACTTGCTGTTAAACCTCCCAATTTATCGCCCAAGCTTTTTAAGAAATGGGTCGGGCCGTATTTG
>JABUQX010102298.1:12500-32500 GCA_015478945.1 Trachelipus rathkii | reverse complement strand
ACCTTCTTCTACTACAGAATTCGTGACTATCAACGGTCCGAACACCTTTTCAAGGCTCAAGAAGAAGAAGAACACCCCTCTCAAGAAGATGTCTCTAGAACATCAGTTGCCCTTAGCAGTAGGCCAGAAGATATAATCATCGCTTTCAAGAGCAACACTCTCAAAAGATGCCTTCTGAGTTTTAAGGATCTTACAAGAAGTTCGTCAGAGGTAAAGTAAGATTTAAGAAGAGGATGCTGACCAACTACTTCTCCTACAAACCTTGTCTCCCATAGAATGGAAGCAGACAACAAATAGCAGCAATTCCCAGCAGACGACCAAATCAAAGAAAAAAATTCAAGCATCATGCAGACCATTGATGACGCGACCATCAGTCACTCTGTTAATACTGCAGGTCTACCAGCAAAAGTTCAACATGTCTGATTTCGTCGTCGGTCATATCAATTTCAAGATGTCACCCTAACAAAAACCTTCAAGCAACATGCAGACTGGTCAAAATGGAACAATTAATACTGTTAATCTCAGGCCCATAGCTTCAGTTCAACATGTCTATTTTCGTCGACACTTATACCAATTTCAAGATTTCATTGCGACGAAGAAACTTCAAGCAACACGCATATCAGTGGGCACAGGAACATCAGTCGCACAGTTAATACCCAGACCTCTAAGCCTCAGTTTAACTATTTCAGGCGATACTATGTCAATTAACCACGCTCTATACGAAATGACTCACAAATTATATCAGATAAACATCTATTTTTTTTTCATTAGCTCTCTGCTCATAATAGAAGATTCATCCATGTAGAGTATTACGTCTAAATCAATTGACATCTCATACCACTGTTACTATATATGGATGGATAGTCTAAAGAAATGAATCCTCATAAGTATATATTTGTTAGTACGTAAAATACAATGACGGATCACATACCACTGCTGCGATATATATATATATATATATATATATATATATATTATATATGTATATATAATATATAATATATATATATATAATATATATAATATATATATATATATATAGATATGTATGTATCATATATATAATTATATACTATTATATATATATATATATATATATGCGTACATATATCTCAGACATATTATATATATATAATATATATATATATATATATATATATACTTTATCTTGGAAGAATGGAGAAGAATCAGTTTTAATATAGTGCATATGTATAATACAATGGAGGACCTCATAGCACTTTCACTGTATTATCTTTATTCAAGCTATATTATTTTTTGTGATTCATACTTCCTTCACCAGAGATATCAACATCAAGCTTCATATCTTTTTGACGAGTTTCCTCAACCACTTGGTAATTCGACTCCATAGATGGTTCATCAACAGGCTGTTAATTCTCCTTCCTAAATTGTTCCTCAGCCTGCTGGTAATTCGACTTCACAGATAATTCCTCAACCACCTGGTAATTTGAATTTGCAGAGGATTCCTCAACCAGCTGGCAATACGCCTTCGCAGATGGTTCCTCAATCAGATAATGATTCACTTTCATAGACAGTAACTTCATCTACTGAATAGCAGGAACATAATTTAGTATCTAGACCCAACCCAATGCGTTGGTTGCGTTTTTATTAATTAATGAAGTGAATTTAATTTAAAACAGTAATTAAAGTACTCCTCTTTAAGGGCGGCCAGTGCATGTAGTATTGTCATATAATTGATCAAAATATTGAATGATATAAAATAATGAATTTTAAATGTATATTTTTTTCAAAACTTTTTTAAATTTCTCAAATATGTTAGTAGTGTAAAGCATTATAAAAAATGAGAAATCATAAAAAATAAAATATCAGCCGAACTTGTGTCTAAGAAATATTTATATTTTATAATTCTTTTAATAATAAATTTGTGCTACACATGATTTTTATATTTAATATATGTCAGTTTAAAATTATTTTATTGTTAATAATATTTTTTTAAAATTATTGTTTACATTATACTTAGCGTTGTTTTAATGTATCTGAAAGATTCTCTCTCTCGCTCTCTCTCTCTCTCTCTCTCTCTCTCTCTCTCTCTCTCTCTCTCTCTCTCTCTCTCTCTCTCTCTCTCTCTCTCTCTCTTTCTCTTAAGACATAAAATTGATTTTTGAATTTAGTTGCAAATCAGCGAGAGATTTATGTGCAATAAAAAGTGTAAAAATAATAACTATTGGTCAGCGACTCGTTTGAATATAATCTGAATATAAATTCAATAAAAATTAAAAACTGAAGCTGTTTTTAACACCTTACTATAATGAAATAACTATTAAAAGGGTTATAACAACTTATGTAGAAGATTCATTAGCCTCTAAGTACCAATCAAAGCTTAGTCATATGGCCTCTTGTTGGTGAAGATGGCTGCTTAAACAGTGAAAGGTTTAATTCGATTACCTGTAGATACTTAAGCCCCTCAACGTATAAACGAAGCCTAATACGGGGAGCTACCAAAGAACTACCATCAACTACTATCTGTGCAGTGAAAGAACAAGCAGAAGAGATAACTACAAACCCTCTACTGCACAAACTAGACATAGCAGTGGAGGAAAAAGAAGAGATAACTCCCAACACTCCTGCTATTACAGAATTCACCTCTTCCTCTACTATATCATATCAATATATATATATATATATATATATATGATATATATCATATATATATATAATATATATATATATAAGTATATATATATATAATATTATATATATATTTATATATATATATAATATAATATATGTATATATATATATATATTAATAATATAATTATTATAAATAATAATATATATATATATATTATATATATATTATATTATATAATTATATATAGAATATATATATATATATATATATATAAGTTGCCCTTTAGCCTCATTATTTGAAGGGTCCACCTAATCCCCAGAAACCCAGTGACCTCCACAGGGTGGAGTCACAGGTCTCCCAGGGAGAAGAATGTTCTGTTGGGAGTGAGTGGGGCACCTCAAAAAGAGGTGATCAACTGTTTCAGCCTCTATTAAGCATCTACGACAGATTGGTGAGCTAACATCTTGCAGTAAAAGCCAGTGTCTGTACTCCTGGAGAACTGGGTGATGCCAGGATCTCAATCTAAAGCGTGAGATTTGAATCTTTCGTGGAAGCGTTTTTTTGTGTAACTGATATTTCAAAGGGGAGGGAGTTTATGTGGTGATTTGGTTGGCGATTGTTGAAGTATTGCTGTGTAAAGTAAGTGTGAATATGTTTTTAGCGATATATTTTCTTTGGAGGGGGGAAGATGGTCCTAAAGAGTTCGTCGTAGTAGACGGGAGCCGAAGAGGGAGGGGATTTTTAACGATGTATTGTGTGATCTTGTAGGTAGTTGTGATATTGGTGGGTTGGGTCGAGAGCTTTGGCATAAAATTGCGTTCCTATCATTTCTAAATGGTCCTGAATTGGGAGGATTATTCTTTCCTCGTATAGATGCTGGATTTGGGTGGTTTTCAGACAACCCATGGTAGTTCAAATGGCAGTATTTAGTATTCGCTGTATTTTGATTCTATTGGTTCATGAGTTTTGAGAGTGACATACTGTTGATCCATAGTTGATTATAGCTCTTAAGATTTGCTTGCATGTTGGTGTCAGTGTGGGTGTTTCATTGCTGAAGCTGCTGAGATAGAGTTCGTATTACATTTAATTTTCTGTTTGCTGTGCTTTTGATGTTTAGAATGTGATGAAAAAGGTAAAGTGGGTGTCAAAGATTTTTCCGAAAATTTTGGGTGTTTTGTTTAGGGGGATGATGTAATTATTTAGAGTTACTAGCGGGTATAATAATGATTTGTTTGTGTCTCAGTGGTGATCAAGGTTATGGATAATTTCTATGCAGAGGGTGACATTCTGTTGGAAGACAACCATGCTTCTAGACTATTTAGGTAAGTTTGAGTATGATTTGTAACTATGGTTACTGAGGGGTCTGATATGGATATGGTTATATAATCTACACAGGTTATAAGTTCTGAATTGGGAGGTTGAGGGTTGGGATGTCAGCTGTAAATAGGCTAAATAGGAGTGGAGACAGGATGGCTCCCTGGGGGGCCCCGCTTAATAATTTTACGGTTTTTGAGATTTGGTGTTTGCTGGACACTTGAGCGCTGCGTCCAGATAAAAAATTAAAAAAATCCATTTTTTGTAATTGTTAGGAAAGGGTGAGCTTAGGATTTTTTGACTAAGTATGTGTGTAGGTACTGTGTCAAAGGCCTTACTGATGTCGATAGCAAGGAGCATGTATTGTATTATGCATGATGTTTTGTGTGATGTTTGTCAGAGCTGGTGAGGTGGAGTGGAATATTTTTTTGAAGTTATGTTGGTGATTTGAAGAGAAAAAGCGGGGTTGGAAAAGGAGGGATATGGGTCGGTATGAGGAAAGGAGTTTGCGGTCTTTTCTGAGTTTTAATTTGGGTATGATTATTGTTTTTTTCCAGTTTGGAGTAGTATAGTTAAGTGACCAAGATTTATTGAAAATATTTGGAATGTGAAGGTTTAATGTGAAGGTTAGAAATGTTGTCTGGGATTAGTGATGTGATTTCTTGTGCATTGGATTAATTTCTAATTGTGTTTTTTGAGTTTGAATATGATCTTCCTGTTATTTGGGTGTGTAGGTTTGTTAGGGATTTTAAAGTAGTGTTGTATAAGGATATTGCGGTGTTGTTTGGGGGAAGGGGAGAGTTATTTTGTCCTCTTAATGCTTCGTTTTTGGTTGGTTGTTGTTTTTGGGGTTGTGGAGACGCTTTTTTACCTGCCATATTCTTCTCTCCTCAGGCTTTCAGATGTTGTCAGTTTGGTGTTTTTTTTGAATTTTTATATTTTATAGGTGTAGATGAGATTGGAGACTTGTTTGTTTAAAGTGTTAATTTGGTAAGTTAGATTTGGAGTAAAGGTTTTTTGATGTCGAAGGATATTTTTTAGTTTTATCAGGTAACAGATTTAAGGTATTAATGAAGGGTTGTAGTGTTTTCTATGATCTTTTGGAATGTATTGGTTAGAGGCTTTATGTATTATTTTGATGAGGTTATCTATGGCTATATTGAGGAGCGGAAGTTGTTGTTTTCTAATTAAGTGTGTTTCCAAGTTCTGGTTGAATTTTTCCCAATTAGGCTTTTTGTAGTTTGTAAAAGTTGATGTTATTTTGGGGCTGATTATTTTAGTTGTTGTATACGTGATTATAATTGGGACGTGATCTGATGGGAGATCTATTTCTGTGTTCAATGTTACGTTGGTAAAGAAAGAAGGAGAGGAGAAAGTGAAGTCTGGGGATGTTTAGACTTGGTTTGCCTGCGGTGGAATTTGGGTGGGGAGGTTGTTGTAATTTAGAATATTTAAGGTATCCAGTCCTTAAAGAATGTGAATTCCTCGATTATCTGTGAGATATTCCCTGTATCAGGCTCTGTGATAGACGTTGAAGTTGCCTCCTTTTATTAAATTGTTAATTGTATTGATAGGAATTAAGTTGGGTTTGTAGTTGTCGGATAATTATTTAGATGCGGGATGGGTAGTGGGGTTCTTTTAGCCCTTTCTCGTGTGTTTGTATTTTTATTTGTTTTATGGTTTATTTAATGAGTGAACAAGGCGTTTTTTCGGATTGTTTTATAAATTTTTTTAACTAAAATAGTTAATGTCCGCTTATATTTCGCACATGTGCTTTTTGAAGTTGATAATCTTCGCAGGATAGGGACTAATAAGTAATTAAGCATGCCATTCAATAGAGATTGGACTGAAATGGCTGTAGCGACTGCTTTGATAGACCATCATAGGCTTTTTTGGAAGAATTTTAGACAGCATCTCGTCAAGGGATGGTTCACAATTTGCGCATCCTGGCGTTACGGAAGCTTGGAGCATCCCAACCGTTATATGAGTACATAGTTGTCTACATGAATATTAGGGACTTCAATCTAAATCCTTACTATAGACATTGCTCTCATAGAATACATTCTACCATATGCAAAGAATATGAAAACTACTATAGATAATAGTACGTATTAAATTTGTTAAAAAACGAATAAAACTAAATTATAATAAAAAAAAATAACAAATATGTGTATTTTTATAGTATAATATATATATATTGCTAATATATATAATATTAATATAATTATATATTATATATGATATATGAAATACATATATATAGATATATATATTTAGTATAGTATACTAATATCTATATATATATATATATATATATTTAATAAATATATTATAGTATATATTATATATAATATTTATGATAATGATATATTTATATATATAATGTTTATATAGATTAGGTATATAATATAATGATAATATATTATAATTATATATATATTATATAGTATATCTATATTATAATATATAATATTATATATTATAATATATAGGATAGTTATATTCATATATATATATATAATGATATATGATATATAATATCCAGAAGTGGGCGACTTTTCCGCCTTCTTTGTAGTCCGGCTAGTATCTCTGCCAGCTAAGATTCGCGCGCCTCGGACGAGCGGAACCTAAAGTCCAATAATAGGATTTTGGCGGACTAGCGGGTAGTGCGGAGTTATGTCCGTGTCCAGGGCAAATTAGCTGGACTTGCACCGTGCGGATCAAGTAAAAAAGTTTTCCGCTTCTTTGTTACGCTAACTTTTTTGATAGAATGAAAATATATAGTTTTTAGTTCTATAAGTAAATTCTTAATTGTGTTATAATTAAGAGAAGATTGTCGTCAGAGTGTGAATCTCTTATTAACTTAAGTGCTATTGAAGCTCTTTAACTGAATGATTAAACTAGTTCACTTCATTCATAAATAAACATCTTTGCCAAAAATGAATGGATGACGAAGGCTCCTCTAAATCAGATACAAGAGAAATATAAATAAGTATGTATTAATCTACCCTAAAATTGATTTATTGTAATAAGACTGGAAATGGGCTCCATTTGGCGCTAAATTGCAGTCTTTTAATCCTATGTATCATATTACCTATAATATATCGTCATGGCTTAATATCCTAAATGCATATCTGTGTAAAAACCGCAAATATTATTCAATATATATAGTTAATATGATGATATTATATGATATTATATATATGATATATATCATATATTATAATATACCATCTTATTTTATACATATTATTATTATTATATTGAGTATATATATATGTCATAATAATATATAGTATATATATACTTATATATTTGAAATTAAGAGATACAGTAAGCTTGATAGTTATCATTATACTATAATAAATATATATATATAGTATACGTTGTTTTAGAATAATATTATTATGACTTGGTTATATAGTATAGATATTTATATATATATATATACTATATATTATATAAATATAATATATATATATATATATACCGCTCCGCAATTATATACTATATACTGTATATATAATCATATAAATGATATATTTACTGTATATACTAATATACTATATATATAGTATATATATATATGAGTTATAACCTTATATATATATTAGTTAGATACTAATATTTATATAGTTAGTTAATATATATATATGTTTGGGTGTTTTTTTATATATATATATGTACATATAAAATATATATAGTAACTATTAAATAGTATATATGATGATTATATTATAGATTATAATATGATAATTATTATATATAATATATATATATAGTATAAATACTATATATACACTATATATCATATATATCATGATAATATGATATATATTATATATTATTATGTATATAGTCATATATATATATATTATATAGTACAGTTATAAGTAATACTAAAGCTACCCGAGGCTGATAGCGTAACTAATTAGCATATCGACTCTGCAAGGGCCAAAGTGAGGTGCACCTAAAACTGCTTTCTAATTTAGGTAGAGGAACGCCCTTAATCCCTTTTGGAAGCGGCTTCAATATGGCAGATGCTTGGCTGTTGTCCTTTTTGCGAGAGAGCGACATTGTAGGGAAAAGGATAGTTGGATAATAATGTGGAAGATTTTTGTAACAATTTCCCATATCTCTCAATTTTTCCCTATATAAATTATAAATAAATTTTTTTGTAAAGGATATATAACTTATTTAGTATTTATTATTACAGATGATGCTTTGGTGATAAGTCCAGCACATTATTTACAGCGGGAGACGTGCGGGACGATTGCGGACTGTGCGTAATAGCGGAGGGTTTTTTTGATGTCGCCTGATATTAAAGTTGCGGAGGACTAACGATTTTTGTTTCCGAGTGTCGGGAAGGTGCCGGCTATAAGCGGGAAGCGCTACCTCTACTAATACTGAGCCAGGGTGCCCGCACCTCCTGAATATATGATATTATATATATATATAGTATATATATATAGTCATATATAATTATATATATAGTTATTATATATATTAATATATACCTATATATAATATATATATACTTATATATCAATATAATTATATATATATATTAATTATAATTGATTAGTATATATATAATATAATTATATATTATAGTATCATACTATAAACGAATGTTCCATTAAAAAGTAGGGCACCTTGAATGTACGAGCTAATTTGCTAAATAATATTTTTATTGCCAAATAAAATAATAATATAATTACATTATAATAATAATTATAAATAATGAATAATAATAATAGATAATAAGTAATAATCATAATAATAAATAATAGATTTAGATATAATATAATAATAATAATAAAATTAATATAAATTAATAATAAGATATGATAATATAATGAAATTAATAATAATAGATGTAAATCATTAAACTACGAATTAATTAGAGTAATGATAATGAGAATATATATATTATATATATAATGAATAATAATATTTTAATAAATATGTATATTTAAGTAAATAATTAATAATAACAGCAACAGCAACAACAAGCAACAAGCAACAAACAACCCCATTCACGAACACAACAAACACATAACGAAACATGCAACAACGCAACAATACCTAACAACTAGAACATAACAACCAGCTCTACCTTTCCCACAGTACGAAATCTTCGTCAACAATTGTTGGGATTGTGTGTTGCGGATTCATAGCTATGTATTGACCCGCGGAGAACAGATGTGATTGTTAATGAGCGGGGTTATAGAGTAAATTAACATTGAATTGGCGATTCGACAATGTATTCCCCAAGCAATCCGACTGCAGGACTATTGCGTAGGTGAGAAAGATCGGGGAGTGATGCAAAGATGTCAGCGGCATTTACCATTTGCTGAACATAATATATAGGTATATCATATTATATTATATATTCATATATATAGGTATTACTATAGTTATATATAATATTATATTATAAATATATAATAGATATTATATTATATAATATATATAATATATATAGCTACTATATATATATATATAGTACTACTTTCTACTCTTTATATCATTATAATAATATATATTATACTTATATATATATAATATAGTAGATATATATATAATATAATATATAGTATAATATATATGATATATTATATAATAATATAGTATTGGTGTATTATTATTAGTATATATTTGATTATATATATTAAGATTATGTATGAAGAATATTAAATGCCTATGGTATTATTTATATTAATATAGTATATTATTTATTATATATATATATATATATATTATATATATTATATATATTATATATTATAATCTATATTATATATATATACTATATTATATATATATAGTACTATATATAATATATATCCTAACTTGATATATAATATATATAATAGTTTATTATGATTTCTTATATAATTAATATATATATTATAATATAATTATTATTGAATAATATAATAGAATATAGTAGATAAAAGTATATATGATATATATGATATAGTATTGAAGTGAAAATAGGAGTTATATAATATATTATTATATAATATGTATGTTATTTTGTGTGTGCTATATAACGCAGCGCGCTCCGGCCGTTTTACACATGTAGTTTTATGACTCAGGTAATGATAACAGTTTTAAAATTTTTAAAATTAAATAACATTACGTCGGCTGATGGTGTGTTAATATTACTTAAGAGAGAAATGATTCATCAGACTTCTTAAATTTATTATTAACTATCAATTTAATATTAATCGAAACACAAGCGATTGGAACTAGCGGCGGACCCTGATATGCTATCTATTATTTCTTTAATTATTTATTGGTGAATAAAAGTTTATACGTTATCTGAGCGTGGGTAGTCACTGATATTTCGCGTTATATATATATTATTATATATTTATATAGTATTATTATATAATATTAAATATACTATAATTATATATTGTAATATTATATATAGTATATAATAGTATATATATATACTAGTATATATAGGTATAATATATATTATGTTATATAAATATATGATATATATATAATATATAATTATACATTTTTCACTGGGTATACGACACCCAGCGCCAGAACTGCGGCAGAGCGCCATATATGCATAAGGAGGGTGGTGTATACTCATTTAAAAGATCAGGGTAAAGACGAGCATTAGCACCCTAAGGAGGAAAACACGGTTCGAACATTCTCTGTAACCCGCAATGTTAGCAGAATACTAGGGTTTCCCTCGCTTGTGTGCAAGTAGGTTCTTTTTTGTTATTATAGACACACTGAGTGCGTCCTAACGGCAGAAGGCCTACTTAAGGGGGGTCGCCAAACGCACTGATACGGGTGGTTTTCCACTTGTATAGCCCCTTTTAAACAACGTTCTCCATGCCTGGAGCCATAAGAACCAAAAGATATGAATATTATATCATTATAGTTATAGTAGTATATTTATAGTGATCTGTATATTTATATATAGATATATATATAGTAGTAATATAGTATTATAGGTATATATTATATTATTATGATATATATATATACATAGTAACTCAATATTGATAATAGATGAGATGATGAGAGAGATTAGAAATAGAGAGAGAAGATAGAGAGAGAGAGGCAACAAGGTGCATTTTGAGTGAATATATTTTAGAGGAAAGCAAAGATCCCCTCTTAGGTTTTCCCTAACAATAATGGTTCTTACAGTTAAATTATATTTAGTACTGTGCTCCTAAGCTATTTACTATGTCTGAGCGCTTGATTGAAGAATCTATAAAAAGTATAAAAAGAGTTTTGAATATCAGGTTCTTCCAGCTTTGTTTTCTTGTTTTCTTTGCATTTTTCATTTAAATTTTAGAAGTAATAGATATTTTAATAATTTTAACTTAGGTAAGGCCAAGGTATATATGATATTATATCATTATATATTACTTTATAGTATATATGTTATATATATTATACTATTATTAATATAATATATATATATATCATAATTAATAAATTAGCTTAGTAGTTCGTAGAGTATGTATATATTATATAATTGATTAGTAATAACGCTTATAGTATAATTAATCGCTTACACTATTATGATATAATATTTACTTAATATTATATATGATTGAACAATAATAAAAATGAACATAATATTAAGATATAAAGTATTACCTTTATATATATTATAATATATATATATAACTTATATATTATATTATAATATATAATATTAGACAATTGCGTTATCCAGCAAAATATTTTTTTTCTGGGTGGCCAGACAAAATTCGTTTATTTCTATTATTATCAGTATATAATATATATATATGAGTAATACTTAATTATTATTATAATTATATATAATAGTATATTATATATAATATTATATATATATATATATAATATTATATATTATGATATATATATAATATTTCATATTAATTCATATATATAATATATAAATATTAAAGTGACCAAAATAGTTAAAGTTTCTTTACTAAGAAAATAATGGGAAAAGTTAATTTTTACTATAAAATCTACTAAGAATCCATCTGGTACAACCAATATTAAATTGTTAAACTTTAAAATGCGCCGGGCCATGATAAGAGTGGGCAGAAATCGCCGAAGATGGGAAACGTATCCTTGCCAGTTGTGAATATAGGTTCAGTAGTCACTATGCCCTTTTCGATTGTATGTAGTAGGAGGGGGCAAGGTTCAGTTAAGTCAATGTTGTGTCAATCCCTCCTGCAGATAGTATTTTATCAATGTATGAGCGCTGTGTCAGAAGTGCTTAATGTGAAATAGTTCTTTCTACTTCTACCTATAGGCAGTAGGTACAGCGGGTAAAAATTGGCCTAGTTATTTGCAAGTTCTAATGATCAGGTAAATACTTCTGGGAGATTGTGACTGCCGCACAAAGTAAATGCGTAGTCCCGCTCTATTGCTGCTTTTGATCTGATCCTGGTGCTGTGTAATGTCATTTGCAACCTCCATAAAATGCCGCGATTCTGCATTTTAACCTAAATCTTCTCTAATTTAGGACTTTCGAGGATCTGTATCCCTTGTAAAATGTAAAAAGCGAGTCTTTTATGCTCATCATATGGCTAAGTACATTACAGCGCTCGTTTGCGTATATGACAAAATATGTGAACGAGATATAATAAATTTTTCTTTATATGACAAATAAAAGACATCAAAATGCCTTAATGCTTGGAGCATTAAAATGATCAAAAATGGTTAATAAGGTTGGAAGAATATATTATATAAGGGTTGTGTGAGTGGACTGAGGTAGGAAAATTGTTGTTGGGTCTGTAAATTTTTTGGGAACTGTTAATTCTAAGGTACAGCTAAATTACAATTACAGGACAGCTGCCCTGGATACGCTTTGATCAATTGCTTACCAAATAATGTCATGATAATTCCTAATTGTTGCCATTTTCTGCTGAAGTGACTTCTTCAAGTTTAGTTTTAACTAAAATGGAAGCCTGATACTGAGATTTGTTGGCTGTAGCAGGCCGTAGGGAGGCAAACTATAGTTAAAAATTATAATTAATCTCAGTCAGGCTGTTATTTATTGAACGAAGACGATATGAAATTAGTTAAGAAGTTCTGTCAGTGTACATAGAAAAATTTCTCGGGGGGGTCCATGCACCCTTCTGGCGGCGCCGCCGTGAATTAAGCGTCCACTCGTTTATATATTATAGTATATCTATATATAATAGTATATATTACAGTATATATAGATAGTATAATAATATAATTAATATATATTTATCATATAATATATAGTATATATTTATATTCATATATAGTATATGATATAATTATTATATATATTATAATATAATATAATATATATATATTATATAATGTACTATATATTAATATATATAGTAATAATATATCTATAGGGGTGGGATGGTCCCCCTAAAAGCTCAGATTTATGGTTAGTTGAAGCTTGGTTTTAACATGAGTTTAAACACATAATAGAGAAAGACATGGTCTTAACCATAAAATGATAGCGAATATAAAATGCATACAATATACATTAATAATATATTTAAGTTAAAGTGTTTTATGAAGGCTTTAGCATGCTGATATATTGGATTTATACGTTCATGATTTTTTGCGAGTGATGAGTTAATACAAAGGGCGAATGAAATAAATTTGCTGTTGTGCGATTGTTGCATATTGAGGTTGTGAGAATAGAATTATTATTAAATAACTATATATAATGTATAGATATATATAGTTAAGTTACTTATATTATATATATATATGTATATAGTATAGTATATATATTATATATATATATTTATTATAATATATAATCTATACATTAGTATATATATAAAGTATATTAGTTCTGTCAATTTAAGCATGTTTTAAAGATGGATTCTCATGGTTTCGAAGACCATATGCTTGGGAACTTATGTCATGTTTCGCGTACCTGCATGCGCATGCCCACATTTTTGCAAAAGTTTATAATGAAAACTCCATGTGTGGATTGTTGGGTGGTCAGCTAGCAACTTACCAAGCTAGATCAGGCCATATGACTGTGAAATTACAGTGATGCCATAGTTTTTATATTTGAAGATATGAAGCATGAGAGCTAGAAACACGCTTAAATCGCACTAGCTACAACAGACTAAGAAATTCTTATCGTGACAAAGTAAAAAAAAGGTATCAATTCAGGCCGAGTAACACAGTAATGGGCCTCAGCTGTAATTTATTGGAGTTATAGTTTTCTTAAAGGCGATGTGCCAAAGATATCGAAGCGGCAGTACCTTCCAGGAGGATGAAGTATTAATTTCCCCAAAAAAGCAATGGGTTTTATGGAAAAATGAAAGGATATCCCGCCCTAGAATTGGATGGCCATCTTGTAATAGAATTATTTAAATGAGCAAGAACTTCTCCATCCATATTCATAAAAGTTTACTTTATTTGATGGAGTGCCTTCCTGTTTGTCAGCCGAGTGACTGCGGTGCTTCATGGCTTAGCGCGGTATCAGATCTCTTTTGCAACAGAGGAAGAAATTAGATGTAGAAGGTTTATTAGTATAAATAGTAAAGCATATGGTCACAGAACTGTCTATCCAATGATGGCCTAGATGGCTTGAAGAGGATATTTGTTCAACATTCGGAACCTGTGCGCACAAGCAATCTATAAGTAATAGCCATGGAAGCTAACTATAAAAGGCAGGGAAATTAGTATTTCTTTTTGGGCATAAACTATTCCTAATGATAATTTCAGTTTCGACTTTTAAATGATGAATCTCTTCATCTCTGCAGTTTGCTGCTCAGGTTAGTCTTCTTATGCCACCTCTGCTCACAGAAGCTGGACGTGCTCAGACATGCTCTCTGCAAGGTTACTTATATATTATTCATAATCTATATTATGTATACTTATATAATTATATATAGATAACTATATATATCGTATATATTAGTTAGATATATATATATTATTATATATATATGTATTAGTATATATATTATTTATAAGCTATATAGTATAATTCCTCCATGTATTTCAAATATAATAAGATAAATGAGAAGCAATTCTGAATTTGTATATCTGTATAGGATAGTAATACTCGGAATAACCGATGTTATCTTTATGCCGTTTTAATTATTTTTTTTTTTATTTTTTTTTATTTGGTAAAATAATAAAGTATACATGAGGTGTAATTCTTAGTGTTTTATAATAATTTATAATTATACGCGCTGCTTTATTATATACCTTTAAATATTGAGTTGTTATGTAAAATCTCCAAAAGAATTAATGAATTTTATATAACGCAGTTTACGAGTTATATGCAGTTAAACTAATTTTGATTTAAGATCTAAATATTGTTATTAAGGTAATTTTTTTAAAATATGTTATGTTACGCACTAAATGTTTGTATAAACAGTGTTCTGCCAGTTAAATATACTACATCGAAATATCTCATAACGAACATTTAAAAAACTTTCTAATTATTACTACTCATTTAAATTAATTAACAGATTTCAGGCCCTTCTAAAATCTTACCTAAATTTAGGTTAAACTCTAGCACCGAAAAATGAATTCAACACAATTCAATTCCTTCGTTAACAAACACTTTCTCAATCTTATTATATTAATTCACTCTTATTAATTAAATTATATTACCTGTCCTTTTCCTTGGAAAATCTCGTACAGTCAAATTCGGTATTATTTGTTTAACAAAAATGTTTATCCAACAATATTATATTTATAAAATTCTACTATAATAAATAATAACTCTATAAAAACTTTCCACAAAATACAATAAGTAACTGGATTAGACCTATCAATACAGAATCAGAATAAAGAATGACTTCCAATCCGTGCGTACTGAACCATGTCGACTCAGATTTGTGACGTAATCACCACGCTGTCAGTTTTTATTATGGTGTTGCCATTTTTTCTATTCACAGTATAATTTTTATACTATGGTCTGCCTTGGATATTTGGCATTTCGGAGTAACATCGTCTATAAAAAGAAATTTTAAACCATTATAACATTTTATTTCCTTAATTCTTTCATCTCCCCTTTTCTCTTACTCACACATTCATGTTTTTTATCCATTTTTCACATTTTCTCACCTTTCTTATCCCTAATTTTTCGTACCCAATATTTGGTTCTTTAATTTTTTCCGTATCAACAACCCTTCATACGTACACACTCTCGTTTCTCCTATTCTTCATAAGAATAATAATAATAATAATAATAATAATAATAATAATAATAATAATAATAATAATAATAATAATAATAATAATAATAATAATAATAATAATAATAATAATAATAATAATAATAATTAATAATAATAATAATAATAATTTCCTCTCATACAAAATTTCTCAACTCTATCTACTATTTATTTTACCCAATGGTAGCAATACTAGCAATTGAAGATTGCTTATTTATAAGGACTGAGTTTAATAATAACAAATACAGATTTCTTATTTATACTAATTAGTTGACCAAAGATCCAATGCAAAGAATGCTTCTACTAACTTTATTATTGAATCGTGAAACTTTATTATCCTATACAAAAACAACTTTTGATGGCTTACCTGAGTTAGGCCCAGCTTTTGCTTGTTTACCTGCAGGGCTCTACTACACCGACTCCTTTCGACTCCCAAAACAATTTTGTATAAACTTTTCACACAAAAATTTTGAAAAACTTAATTGAATTTTTATTATAAAAGACGTACATTTTTTTTATTTTGACATTTGTTTGT
Organism: Trachelipus rathkii; assembly: GCA_015478945.1. NCBI lineage: Eukaryota > Metazoa > Arthropoda > Malacostraca > Isopoda > Trachelipodidae > Trachelipus > Trachelipus rathkii. Next base: position 15,850 of record JABUQX010102298.1, on the reverse strand, counting down.
AGCCAATTTAAGTTGTTTATTTTTAACTGGTTATAAAATAAAGGTTATAAAACTGGTTATAAAATAAAATGTACTTGACTAATTGTGTATTGTGCAATAACGAATTATCAACAGCGAGCGATCGTACAAAATTTAAAGTCAAGTAGAGTACATAACTGATTTTAAAATATAGAGTCACACCAATTATAAGATAGTTAGTTGCAATAAGCTAAAAGAATCGGATAGATATACTATACATTTATGTACAACAACTGTGCTGGCGCTTCGTTGTGTTGTGTTCAGCATTTTCAAATATTTACGTACCTAATGCCGTGAATTTCTAATATATATATATATAATTTTTTGGTGTGTAGACACGCGAAAATATATCTATCTACCCACAACCAGTAAGTGGTGGTAGTAAGATAATTTAATAAATAATTAATCAGTTTGATAAAAATATAAATAATTAATCAGTTTGATAAACAAATAATTTTTTTCTTACGTTTGGCAGGGGTTTGTAGTTTGTGAGCAAATGACCTTGATTATTTTGACTCAGCAAGTGTTACCAAGCGTTATAATATTATTATATATATATATATACTATATATATATATATATATATATATATATATATATATATTATATATATATATATATATATACTAATATATATATATATATATATATATATATATATATATATATTATATATATATACAATAATATACATATATATATATATATATATATATATATATATATATATATTATAGAGAGAGAGAGAGAGAGAGAGAGAGAGAGGAGTTCACGTTTGGCTCAGTGGGTTAAGGCGAGTTTTTGGCTCACCTTAAGAACAGGATTCCCTCTCAGTATGGGTTCGAGTTCTTGTTCGGCCACGTGAACGGACACAAAAAAATTTGTCGTTAGTAGGAGATTTTCTGCAATATTTACGTATTGCAGTTTACGGCATAGTGTATTACACTAATCTCAATACACACACTTCACTACAACCATAGCCAACACATATACAACAGAACAGTCTATTTACAAACAAATCAATCTTCTCATGCATCTCGCATTGGAAAAGCCGCGTACTAGGATGCGAACCCACGCACTACGGTGGCAAGTATTCCGACTACGTCGCGCTGAAGCAGGGCCTGCTATCGGGCCTAAATATTCCTGCACCTTCCACTTGGTCAGAAACCATACAAATTACTTTCCCTGACCAATACCTCGGGATTAAAGAGGCTATGTGGTATTAATACATATATATATATATATATATATTTATATATGGTTGTATATTGCAATTAAATATATATTTATATATATATATATATATATATATATATATATAATATATATATATATATATAAATTAATTACACATGTCTGTCAATTGATATATATATAAATATATATATATATATATATATATATATATATATATATTATAATATATATATATATATAGAACATATATATATGTTAGTGTATATATAATATATATATATATATCAGTGGCCGATTCCAGCAAACTTTTTGCTTACTCGTGCTCTCTCTCTCGCTCCACTCTATAATATATAATATATTATATATATATATAATATATAGATATATATATATATATATATATATATATATATTATATATATATATATATATATATATAATATATAGAATATATATATATCATGGCCAAACTAAAAGAATTTACCCGCATCATATCTCAAAAACGAAGATATGTTACAAAAAAAACTGATTGAACAATATGAATAGCGTTATGAAATTTTACCGAAAATGGAAAAAAAAATTTTTATTTTTTGTTAATTTTTTTTTATATCCAAAACTACGATAGGTACAAGAAAACTAATAACATATATGGAATCAGCATGTGAAATTTGTTTGAAAAAGAAGGATTTTTTTTTTATACTAATAACATATTTGGAATCAGCATATGAATTTTTTTAGGGGGCTCGAGCCGACGGTGGGACAGAGGGGGACGAATGTCCCCCCCCCGTCCACCGGGAGGGCGAGAGACCCCGACTCTTTTGCATCTTTGCGGTTTACCCTTGGGGTATTCTTTTAGTTATTAAAAACAAAAGAAACAATTTTTTTCATTTTTTCATACAAATTCATAAGATGATTCTAAATATGTTATTAGTTTTCTTGTACCTAACTTAGTTTTGGAGATATAAAAAAAAATAAAAAAAAAATGTTAAAATTTTTTTTTTCATTTTCCATACAAATTTCATTCGCTGATTCCATATATGTTATCAGTTTTCTTGTACCTATCTTAGTTTTCGAGATATGATGCGGGTAACTTCTTTAGTTTCACCTATATATATAAGTATATATACAATATATATTTATATATATATTATATTTCTATATATACAAATGTTATAATCTATTTATATATAAATATATATTATTATATATATATATAATATAATTATATATATAATATATGGTAAAGTTACTTAACGACCACACGGAACGGGAGCTCGGATAAAAAAAAATTTTCATTTATTCTCTTTTTTACATAATAGATGTTTAGGGTGGAATTAAATTTTTTTTCCTGACCTGACCTGACCTAAACCTAAACCTAACCTAACTTAACCTAACCTAACCTAACCTAATTTCGCCCCTAGAACAGTTTAAAAAAAAAAAAAAAGCATTTCGACCCTAGAACATCTATATATATATATATATATATATATATACTATTATATATATATATGCTATCTAAATACTTTACAAATATCTTATATAATATATATAATATAATATATATATATATATATTATATATATATTATATATAGATATATATATATATATATATATATATTTTTTTTTTAAGTTGTCACCACCACTCACGGGCAGAGCCTATTCAAGGAGGGGGTGTTGCACACCTCAGACATTCATCAACTAACGCAACTACGCAGATGAGCACAGAGCGCAGGCTTTAAAGTGAGAGGATTAAATTCAACAGGAAACACAGAAGATGGAAGAGAATTTCACAGAACAGATGTGGCAGGAAAGAAGGAAGCACCGCATCGAACTAGCCTGGAGTTACCAATATCAACACAAAACTCATGCGCCGACACAGCACCCCTTGTGCTACGAGGGCGTCGTAAAGGTGGTGGTACGCGAGTGATAAGCTCCCTCGAGCACCTATCGCTGCGGTACCTATAGAAAAAGAGATAAGGCACCAACATCGCGCCGCAAAGATAAGTCCTATTTTAATGTTAAAAGCGTTATTTAAATAGCGGCTATTCTTTCTTTTCTTTTCAATTTTGCATAATCTTATATATTTATTATGTAATAATTTCATTTAATTTGACCAACTTTCGCAAAAAAATA
>JABUQX010102298.1:0-2500 GCA_015478945.1 Trachelipus rathkii | reverse complement strand
GACTGTGAGACTTTCCTCCTTTTCCGCTATACAAAGATCTCATCCGCCCATGTATGGAGTACTCGCTCTCAATCTGGGGGAAGGGCGGGCTCTGGGTTTCACCGGCTTTTGGACAGGGTCGAGTCAATGGCAAAAAGGCTTATAAACTGTTCTGTATTTTCCAGTTCACTTGACCCTCTATCTTTGCGAGGCGATGTTGGTGCTTTATCTTTATCCTATAGGTAACCGCAGCGGCAAGTGCTCGAGGGAACTATCAACTGCGTACAACCACCTTTACGACGCCTTCGTTGGGCACAATAGGTGCTGTATCTGGCGCACGAGTATTGTGTTGACATTGGTAACTCCAGGCTAGTTGCTGTGGTGCTTCCTTCTTGTCCCACCACCTTCTGTTTTGTGGATTCTCTTCCATCTTCTGTGTTTTCTACTGAATTTAATCTCCTCACTTAAAAAGCCTGCGTCTGTGCTCATATTGGTAATTTGCGCTAGAGGGTGAACTTATTGAGAGTACTACACCCCCTCTTTGAATAGGGCTCTGCCAGTGAGTGGTGGTGACAACGGAAAAAAAAAAAAAAATCTTGAATGGGCAGATATGTGGCAATTGAACTGAATCTCCTATTCCCCCCATTCCAAAACATCCATTCGATTATCCAGAAAATCGTACTCTTTTCAACATTACCCTCAGAAATCATATGTCGCAACCACACAAATTTGACCTTTTCAAACTTAAATTTAACCTTAGACTTCTAGTACTCGCACACACAAAAATCACCATAGCTCTTCTACCACAACTACTCATCGAATTGCAAAATCCTTCTATCCCCCCTCGTGGCTTTCCACAATCAACACAAACACATTAAATCGTGCTGATTCGGCCCGTTTTCTTCCATCTTTGTTTCAGTCACAGCCGCAGGCAATCAAAATTTGCCCTTCTAAATACATCCATTCACCTTCTCTCCTCAACTTTTATTCCTCTGACATTTCATATACAGATACGATTCATACATTTTCGCCGAAGGATAGAAGGGCCGCTTACTGCGATCACGACCTTCTCTGAGGCATGCATTAGCATTTCCCTGGGCAAAAGAGAAGTGTAGTAGGCAGCCAACCTATCTCGCAGCTTCCCATAGTCGCATTCTACGACACGCAGGACATACGATGGGGGCAATTTTTTTTCCCTACACGTATGGATATAAGGAATAGGATGTCTGTAAGATGTTGTTCTAGAGAGGGGTGTGGATATAAGTATGTGTATATGATATGTTGTCTGGGGGATGAGTGGATATGAACGCATAACAGAAAGGGGAACCATTATGGGCACTGGAATGTCATACATACCATAAGCAAAATTAGGATATATATATTATATATATATATATATATATATAATTATAATATATATTATATATTATATATATATATAATTATAATATATATATAATTATATATTATATATTAAATATAAAAGATATAGAGTAATATATATATATTATATATATAATATATATATATAATATTATATTATATATATATATATATATATATAATATATATAATATATATATAAATAATTAATATACGAATCTATTTTATAAATATATTAAATATAATATATTACTAATATTAGTATTATTGTTATTTATTATTATTATAGAGTTTAATATTATTCAAAATTCTTAATATTTTTCAATTAATCAGCAAAATAATCGGCAGAAAAAATTTGACGATGACGATTTAAAAAAATATGCCGATTTTGCCGATGACATGAAGATTAAATGTCCCATCACTAATATATATAAATATATATATATATATTATATATATATATATATATATATATATTATATATTTATTATATATATATTATATATATTTATACCGTATATATATAAGTATATAATATATATATATATTATATATATATATGATATATATTATACTATATATATAATATATATATATATATATATAATAATATATATATATATATATAATATATATATATTATATATTATATATATATATATATTAATATATATATAATTATATATATATATATATAATATTATATGGTAATACTTAGAATCACTGATTGGTTACCCTAAACTGGACTAGTACCTAGTTGAGGTTTTTTTCAAAAAACAGGAAATTTGACGAAAAAAAATTTAATTCGGGAAAAAAATTTTTTTTCTGTTAATCGGTTTTTTTACATATTTTTCATCCCCATGTAAAAGTACTAAAACAGTGTTGCCAAACCTCTCTCCTATATAAATTTAATCAATTTAATAATAAAAATTTTGGTTTAAATTTGTTTTTAGAACAATTAAGTTTAGTTAATAAAGTTTTGTTAATTGTATACAGTACAATCTGTGTCTACTTAACAAATCTTTTATCATAACCTTACAGATTTTTCGAACGTAAAAAAAAATATATATGAAAATAAGAACAGATATTATCGTTAAATTTGCAATTTTTTTTAACATATTTGCATTTTATGACATTT
>JABUQX010102297.1:7500-36767 GCA_015478945.1 Trachelipus rathkii | reverse complement strand
AGAACTTAAAATTGATTATTTTTTCAAAAGAATTGCATAAGGGAAAAATATGAACATACCATTGAAGCTATTATATTAGGCCTACAAAATTATTCTTCTTCGTTTTGGTGCTCGTGATGTTAAGCATCTGCTGGCTAGTGTCACATCGTGTACTCATTCTATTGCAATGAGGTGTGGATCGTACCACTTACCTTGTGTTCTTCCGAAGAATGCCTTCGGCGCGTATGTTGCAGCAGGTAGGCCCAAGTAGATACACCATAGCCGGTAGAACGTAAAAAATACACAATATGAAAATTTCTGCGAATTATATTAAAAATTTTGATATACAAAAGCTGGGAATTTCTCTGATCTTTAGACTGGGAGTCCTTATATAATATAGTTTCCTGAAACATAGTAACGGACTATTAATATAAATAATAAGCGATGAACGATTGCCTTAACATGTTTTTGCTTTAGAAAGACTCAAAGAAAAAAAGGCATGTCTAAATTATAAACTTCAACTTTCATTTTCATATATTATTAATTATTGTTTGTGTATTATTTTATTTCTAATAGTTGGACTTCGTTTGTAAATAAAGTCATAGTTCTTGAAATGTCCACGTGAGATAGACGTAAGCTACGGATAGTTTTCAGGAGGCAATAATTTTGTTTTTATCTAAAAAAATGAAGATGAAGAAATTAACAGGAAAAATGTTAAGAGACACCAAGGTAACAAAGTAATAAATGCATACAATTCTTGCTAAAAAATTTAAACAACAATGTCTGTTGATTAATAACTTTTTAATAATAATAATCATGATGATAATAATAATGAAATAATATATAATTAATAATAATATAATAATATCTAATTAATAATTTAATACTATTTTAATATAATAAATAATATCATAATATAATAAATATAACTTATTAAAATAATTAATATAAAGAATAATAATATTAGGATTAATTAATAAAACTTAAAATAATATTTACTTATCCTAATATATATAATATAATAAATTAACTATCAAATTATAATGCATAAGTAGAATTATCCGATATATAATAATAATATAATATATAAGATTATGCAATAATATAGTATATTAATATATAATAATAACTACTGGAATAATAATTAGTATTAAGATAAGTTATATATATAATAATGAATAAGTATAATACCTGTATATATCAATAATTCGACTATGCATTTACTAGGTGCTCCTACGGACGTGATAGAAAAGTACTTGCTTGATATGATTCATATATCAGCCCCAGTGAAAAAATTTTTTTTTCAACATACAACTCATGTTTTAAGCGGTAAAGCGTTTTTTCCGGCTTTTCGACTCGAACTAACGAACGGGTTTTCAAAATAGTGATTTGCCTCATCGCTAGTATAAGTTACAGTTTTAGGTTCCAATGATCTGCTCATGCCTGTCCTAGCCTGTTGGTAGGAACATCTTGAGCCTGGTATTCTTGATATATAATGCGTTATCTCAAGTGACTCACTCATTTTATACTACGGAACGCAGATTTTTTTTTTTGCAACATTCTGGGAATAAGATTTACCTGCCTTCACCTTCAGGTTCGTCACCAATAATATATATTGCTAGATTTCGATATAACGTAATAAATTCATGAAAACAGAATTAATTTTTAAAGAATAAGCTGTAATTTTCATTCATCGTGTGGTATCACACTATTTTATACGTATGCTTGAAATAGATTATTAATGCATCCTGTTCGATGAGGAGGGGCTGTCAAATTTTTTGCCCTTGAAGAAGAAATCGAAAAGCATGTCTGAAATTCTTGGCCACATTGACCATATTTTTCTAAATCAATATTTTTATTTTTTATCAATTCTTTTTCGGAACAAAATCAGAAATTTGAAGCTACTGCACTATCTATCTATAGTATATCTTTTCTAATTGTGCAACTTCTTTAACATGTCTAACCTCACTCTCTCTTATACCTGAGGCTACTCTTCTCCTACGCCTTGCTCTTGGCCTATATAGCTCGCACTAGACTTCGAGTGCTACCATGAATTGACATCATCTTATCATTGATATCATATCTGTATCATAAGTGCAGGACTGTTAATCTCCTAATAGTACATCCTTTCTTCCTTTTTCTTCTTCTAAATGTTTCTCTTACTGTCTTCGTTTGAACGTTCAGTAGTACCTCATTCCTCTCATCTCTCTTCGTTAGCGCAATCTACCGGAAATGTAATTTCCAATATCTCTATGTCTTTGATCTCGTCTCTCCCTAATTGGATCAAAGGCGGCCTATAGCTGTTCATATCGTTTATTTTTTTTTTTCTTGCAATTCGTCCCATATGAGAATGAATTTACTTCTCTTGCGTTTTCGATATGAAAAGCCTTATTTTCTTTTATTTTTAGGGAAATCTCCTGTCTTTCACTCGTCAATTTAATAGTTTTACCTACATATGTCATGTTGTTCCTAGGTTAATTATATTATTTTATTCTCTTTGAATTTTTCTTTTGAGTAAGAGCTACAATTTACGTTAAAGTATTGTTTTCTGGTTATGTCTCACATTACTTGTATTGTTTTCATATCCGCTTTTGGCTTCGAGTTATAAATTTTTTTTTGGAAAATTAATACGTTATTTCGATAAGTATTCTTTATGTTGTTTAATATGAAGAATTTGCGATTTTTAAAAGGAAGGAATATTGTTTCTGCTTTTTTTAACCGTAGATCATTCGCATAACTAAAACTCCATTATTCGGTATAGTTTTTAACATATATATCTAATTTATTATTTTGTTTCGTTTGAAATAAGTTTTATAGCTACTTTATCTTTCTTATTTTGAAAACATTATTTTTTGTTTCTTTTTTTTTTTCTATATTTTGTAATTGTTACTTCTTTTTTCTATTTTTTTGCTATTGTTATCATCCTTCAAAAAAACTCAATATTCAATCGCCTCATTGCTCTCCAATGTTTCTTGTATTCCTTCTTTCCAAATGAGTTCCCAATACACTCTCTTGGCATCTTCTCTTCTCTTTCCTAACCCTATCGTTTGAATAATTTCTCACAAACATTCAACTCACGCAGTTCACCTCTTCCCCCATCACTCTCAATGGTCCATCTCCTCCATCATCTCTTTACCTCCATTTCAATTATTCTCATAAATAATCTTTAGCTTTTTCCTCCTTCTTGAGTTGCCCCTGGCTTGTGGTTGCAATATTATTCTGGTATAATCTCCCTCTATATCTTATCCGGCCTATCTTCAATACTCACATCAATTATTCTCTCATTTACTAATTTTTCTAATTTCTGTATATCATGGTGACAAGTCTTGGTCCCACTCTAATTCCGACACCATGCTTTTCTTATTCCTTCTCTCGACCCACTTACATTAGAACAAATCCTTCTCCCATTTCTTCACCCTCCTCACACCCCCCCTCACTCTCATCTCCGCTATCCCCAACATATCTATCTTCCTCTCCTTCAAGATATCTATCACTTAACTCTCCTTCTCTCATTTTGTCTCCATAGGTACGCCAGAGCACATTTATCGTCGGCAACACCTGATACATTCTAAAGTGTTTCCTGAATCATTCCCTAAATCTTTCAGCCGAAGGATCGTCGAATCGTAGAGAAAAAGATTCTGGTCCGGCTTCGCGAGGCTCGCGCTTGAGTTCTGCAAGCAGTTTATTTTCGGGAAGTGGACTTTTGCTAGGTTCCTATAAGGTGTCGCTTCGCCCTTGTTCCCCTAATTCCTCGGCGTTTATGCCGGAGACACCTAAGTGAGTGAATCGCGTCGTTTGACCCGGAGGTTGCACGACGGGGACGTCTCCGGATGTAGATATAAAATAATATCTATATATAATATATATCTATAATATATATTATATATAGGAGTTTGTAATCTATTTCCTGAAGAATGTAACAATCTATAACCTTAAAGTAATATATGTCACATATAGTTAGTTGATATATGATATAATATATATACCGGTATGAATTAATTACTAAAAATAAAATTTCAAGGTTCTTCTTCACGCTTAGTCCGCTCACCCACGTGGTATTTTCTAACCGGGGACTCGATCCTTCGTGTCGCCGACCCCTTTTCAAAACCCCAAACTGGTGTTTCAGTAAATACTAACCCCATTCCTACCACCCAGGGGATAACAGAGAGCGAGCATGGCCCCTCAATAGGGTATGCACACACATAAGTGAGGATCAATATACCAGCTATCTATATAATATGAGATAAATTATTTATTTTATGTTGAGTAACAGGGAAGATACTATATATTATTATATATATAATAAAAATAAAAAAGTATTATAACCACACAAATAATAAATATTATATATATATATATTTATTATAGGATATTTATTATATATATGATATATATAATATAGAGAGAAGAGAGCGATGAGAGTAGAGAGAGAGGAAGGAAAGTATAAGAGGATCGATACGGAGAGGTAAGAGAGTATAGAAACGAGAGAGGGAGAGTCAATACAGAAGGAAAGAGAGAGAAGAGGAGTATGAGAGAAAGACAGATGGAAAGAGAGAGAGAGAGAAGTGGAATGAGACGAATAAAGCAACTCCTCCTAAGTATTATGTTGTTGTCTAAATGGAAAGGGAAATATTGACATGATAAATTTTTTCACCATCAGAATATTGGTCTCGTCTCGCCCTAACCTCCAAAAAATACGCCAAGCTAAAAAATTACCTTAAGCACTCTCTGTCTTTCAATCTTCTTACACTTCCACATCTCGTCCCCTCCGCCCCTTTTGTTTTGCATCTCTTGTTTTTCCCATTCTCTCCTTACTCCTGGTTGTCGATAATTAATTCAACGATCTCTCTGCAAGAGAGCACCATGCCTCGCCGGGCCCACACCGCCTTCCTTCGTGATCTTACTCAATAAATGTTGTTGTTTTGATATCTTCTCGCGTCATCTCTAATCTCCCGCAAAAAAACAATGGTAATGATTTGCAATAACACTCTCTGAAGTATCATCGTTTCTCCCTTTCAGGATGGTGCCGGACATTATATTAAAAAAAGGTCGAATCCAGTCTTCTAATCCCGCAATTTAGGAATCTCTCTCGTGCCTTTGTCTTCGTCAATAAGTTTAATAGAAGGAGAATCTCACCTTCCTTCTTTATAAGTGATCTAAAATTCTATATTAATAGGAATCAATTACTTGTTTAGATGATTAATATGTTCCTAGTAACACACCATAAGACACCAATAATTTTGTTTTGAATTGTTAATGGACTCTAAGAGAATGTTTTACTCTCACTAATGTTTTCCACCTCATAATGAAACTCATGTAACTGCATCTGTAAGTTCTAGCTGTACGACAATTTTAATAACGGAGATTTAACTTAATTGGAAGTATGTATAAATTAAATTTCTAGAGATATACCATAGGGGGACAGGTAATCGGTGTTAGATACACCGGTAGTGCAATAGAACTTTAGGTCGCACGGTAGTTAAAAAGGTATAAGAATATAGGGTATTGTGTGTGTATGCTTATCATGTTGGATGTAACTCATACTCGAACCAATAAGAAAAACTGTCACAGTGTTTAAGTGGACACTGAACTATCTTCAAGAGCAACCAAATATTCCTTTCACATCAAGGATGGAATCGTTTCAATTCTGTTTCATAAACTAAAAATAAATGATATCATAAAATAGTTGGGAGTTACTGAGTAACGCCGTTATGACATAAATTTCCAGTGACACAAGATGTTGTTATTGGATAGGACTTTGAACTATATTTTAAACCGTCTACTATGTTTTACCAGGTAGGTCTTTGAAAAACAATAGGTTGTTCATATCACCCACCTTCAAGCTATCAGTAATTTCGTTCATCAAACCGTCAATCTTAGTAACAAAACATTTGGGAGTATTGGCCTCCTAACTTGGCTATATGTAACTGCCTTTCCGAACCTGATAATTCTAGGCCATACCGTTGTTTACAAAACTTGAAAGACATAGATAACTACGTCCGCCCCGGATGGCGTTTTACAATCTTTACTCAATCCACATAAATTTTGTAAATACTTTTTTTTATTAGAGGATAGTTTTATGCAATGGTTAAAATAGGGGATAATGGTTAAGGGTAAACTCTAATGTGGTCATCCTGAGTCTAATAAATGGGAATAATGGAAGAAGAAGTGGATTATCTGTTAGTGTTCGAATAGGTTTATCTAATAAGCAGTTAACGCAATTGGTCGTAAGGGACCTGGAAGGAAGATGACACGGCTAATGATATTTTGGAGACCGTAGGCGGTTATATATTCTTTAGTCTAGCGGGTTTTCCGAGATACGTTCAAACGTAAGTATATCTGGCGCATAGTCGGCCCATGATTAGGATCCCCTTTGAGCGGGATGTCGAACGAGTGCAGAGAGACTACCAAAGTAACTAAATCATGGGTGATCAATTCACCACACGTGACATTCGATCCCAATTTCTCGTTTTCACAAAAACCTACGTTTTATTGTGCTTGGTCTGTTAGAATCGTAACTGATACAAACGTCGCTGGTTCATTTGTGGGCTTGCACTGAAAATTATCCAAAACCTTTTCCCAACAAGAATCTTCGATAATGTCGCTCAAATAAAAAGATACAAAAAATAATATATATATATATTTATTATAGAATAAATATATATATGAGAGGATATATATAATTTATATTGATTAACTTTAATTTGGGGTTAGGAAAGGCGCTCGGAATTATAAATAAAAATAGTATATTAAAATAGTATTATACTATATATATATATATATATATATATATATATAAAATATTATCTCACAAAAATATATCATAAAATATATTATATTATTTTAAAGGTTTAATTATATATTATATAATATAATATATATTTGGGTAACTTAATATTAAGATCAATCCCGAATTAGTGATACAGTCTAATATTAAGGAATAATTTTATATATTCATATACGTATGCCCTCTTATGAATTGTTTTATATTAATCTTTTTGCTTTTATAAGTAATTTTGCTATAGTTTTTTCTTGAAATATCTATTATATTAATAATTATTTTATATTATTACTTAATTAATATATGTTTTAGATAACTCATGTAATTTATTATAGTGTAACTCGGCCCAGAGTTAATGATATTATAGAAGTCCAGAAACTTTCAAAAAGGTTAGTACATTTAAGAAAACAATGGTTTAGGTTTATTATTTATTTCATCATTTAATATTTGTATTTAATTAACTGCACCTATAATTTATGATATGTGTTAATGTATATATGAGTAGATAATAGATCCGAACTATTTTCTTGCTACAATATAGTTTATGTAGGTTAAAGAATTATAATGATTATTATAAATATTTCAAAATATTAAATATAATCATAATTAATACAATATTGATTTGAGTTAATGTATATTAAACGTTATTTTTAAATTTTTTAGTCTCATATATAGTACCATTGCTTGGCTCGCGTATTAAATTATTTCTTTCTGAATAAGTAGTTCTTGTTTTTTTCTGTTGCGGATTATATAGGTTAGTAGGATAATAGGCAGTGCATTAAGTATCAATAAGAAAATAGGGATACCTTCCCTCACTCCTCTGGACTCAAACTTTGAGGTTTTCGTACTATGAATTTCCCTTGCCATAAGCAATTTATATATCTCTGCTCTCTAACTTTTTTTTTTCTTATTAGCCACTTCAAAGATTACGTATAGATGGAGCAATATTTTACTCATTATTTTTAGTTATAATCAAATGTAATCTCTTTTATAAGTATTGTTGTGTTAGTTAACAATTCTCTTTACGTAAGAAAAGTAATTTATTAAACACCTTACTGTTCAGGTTCTAAAAATAATTCCTATAGAATTTTTTATAAATTTTTCTAATCCCATTTTTAAAATAAAGTATTCTGGCGATTTTGGGATTTTGCACGGTGGGTCTGGATTCTCATTTTTTGCCAAATCTGAGTAATATACTAATTAAATATCTCTTAGTCACTTTTTTTTTTTCAGATAAAACATTGGTATTTTTACTATTACTTTTTAATTGTTTTTAACCAATTGGATTGCCGATTATTCTAACTCTCCTCTCATAGGCCGAACGCGGGCTGTCCCTATTAGATGATATTAGTGCCATTTAACCTTATACTATTGTTCAGTGTATCGAACTCCTAGAGTATTTCGTCAATGATTCTTATCTTTTAAATATATGATTTGTATTTAATTCATAAAACTAGGGGTTTGAACAAATAGTCTTTGTTGTAGAGTTTCGTTCACGCACCGGGTTACTCTGGGATGGTCAACGGAGAGTATTTTGCCTCTCTCCGATTCGTGCAGGCTCATTATTCTGCGCGAGAGGATAGGACATTTTTGACAGTTGGGGGAGGGACCTGGGTATTTTCAATAAGCAAAATATATTTGGGTTTTTCCAGATCAACGTTCAAATCATTTTTTTATGTAAGTATATATAATAAGTCAGTTGCCTTCTGATATTTATGCTTTCATTTTGAACCGGAGGAGTGAACGTTGTCGTGGAGCGCGGACACGTCGCTATTTTATCATCCGTTTTTGGTGGTCCCTAACCCGGTCGGGAGTGGGAAGGAGCTCGTTAAGTTCTTCCACTTGAAATGATATTGACCTGAAATTTTTTTATTTTAGTGAAATGTTTTTTAAGTGATATCAAATTTTAATTTTTTTTTTTTTGTTTGCTTTTTCCTTTAAATTTTTTTTATTTTTTTTTTATTATTTCTTTAATGGAAGTATTGACGTAAGAGGGAATAAGCATTTTAGCCCTAAGGATAGCATCTCGAAAAGGGATTGAACTTATACACGTTACACTTATTTTTTTTGGATGCTTGATCGTAGTCCTTTCGTTGGAATATGATAACTATTATTCTTGAGATACCTTTAATGAATGTAACTAAGCTGTCAACTCTCTAATAGCATTTTCTTCTAATTGATATTTGCTATTCTTGCATGTACTCAGCTGTTTTATTTTTTTCGTGCGCATGCAGCGCGCTGAAATGTATCTATATTGTTTTTTTCATTACAAGTTTCTCTATGCCTTTCCTCCCGAGATCCGAGTCGGAGGGAAGCTTGTCTATCTGGTAGTTTTGTGTTGTGTGTTGTGGGATATTAAATAGTAGCTTCTCTGTATCACTCGATCCTAGTTGTAACATGAATGATGCGAGTTATGTTGTTTGTTGATCGATAGATGGTGAAAATGTTTTGAGTCTTCACTAGTGAGTGTGTTTTCTATGGCGTAGGAAACGGCGTATGTTGTGGTGTTATTGATATTTTTAGTTGCCGTCTGATGTAATTATCATTATTGTTATGTTGTTTTTATTGGATTGGTTGTTCCAGTGTAATTTTGGCCATTTATTTAATTCTTATTTGAGATAGCTTTGGGCTTCCAGATGTAAGTAGTTATATTATTCTATTGTTATTATATTCTATTAATTATTCTATTTATTTTAATTTATTTTACTATTGATACTTAATCGGTGTTAATTATAATTGTGCCTATTGATTTTTACAGGCTCGTTGTTTCTTGTGTTTGTAAGGATGGGAGTTTTCTTTCCTCTATGGTGAGTCTATTTTGGTGAAAAATGTGGTTATATGGATATAAAAAGTTCTGGCGCGCCGGATAATTGACCCTGGGTTGATGTTATTTTTATTAACGTAAATTGTTATGCTTTTTATATTCCTATAATATTAATCTTAAAATACTTCCAATATCTTTATATTTTTAGCTAATTTAATTTTTATGATAAGTTTAGATCCATCGAGGTTCTTAACGTTCTATATAGGAAGATCGAGTTGGAATCGCTTTTTTTAGTTATAGTTTTTATTGTAGCGTTTGTATTTGCTCTATATGTATAAGAGACAGCGATAAGGGTGTGACGTCCATATAATATAGAAAAATGAAGTGAAAGTGTCTCCTTGTAAAGTTCTCGAAAAGTATATTTAGTTGTAATGCATTATGAGAGAGCCGCGGGATTTTCGCTTTCCTTGTAATTGGTGTTACCGGGACAATTTTTTAAAGTGGACTGGTGGTGTGTGAACTGGCATGGTAGAGTCGATGTTACTGTGGGTGGGGGGGGGGGTGTTTAAGTTGAATTGAAATTTAAATATTTGGACTATGTGATCAGAAGAGAATCCATATGAAAATATTTGCCATGTTTGTTGCAGACTTGTCCATTTGTTGGTCCAATGGGGAAGCACGATGGTAGCAATGTCTAAGGTGGTGGCGACGACTGAGAACCGTGTCCCCAATGAACAATTTATTTTGAAAATTGTTGTCGAAGGTAGAGCATGTAGGAGAAATAAAAAAATCTTTGTGAATCCAATATTTCAAAGGTGAAATATAATGTGCATACGTAAGATCATGTGCAATCAAGTAAAATATATGCCTTTCATGAAGATCCAACAGCTCTTAAAAAAAGTGGTTTTATTTATCTCTGTGATGTCAGTGTTGATAGGAAGTAGTTTCAGCCATTGGGTCAGGGGGATGGGTTGTGTTTCATTGAGAAAGTCACCCATCCGCTAATTATTTCAATACACGGGATAGGCTTCTGTACGTTTGATTTAAAAAATTATTTTTCCTGAAAAAGTGTAGAAAAGGAGTGGAAAGGTGCAAATGATAAAATATCATTTAAAATCAATAAGTCTTCAAAATATTATTTCCTGTTTTTTCTTTGAGAGAGACCCCGCTCTGTATGAAAAGAGGATACGCAAAAACTCCTAATCTTCCGGCTCCAGCGGATATCTAAATAATAATTCAATACCATACCTACGAAATTTAGGATTTTATGTCCTAATTAGTTTTATGGTGAATTTTACCTCACCTCCTTATTTTTATATGTCACAATTGGTACATGTGATTTGGGAATATTTCTCTCAATAATGCTGTTCATTAATAGTTCTGTGTTGATTTTGGTGTTACTAAATGCGAATGTAGAGGGGTACGTAATGTGTCTGTTCGCAAAGGCTTCTCATGTTTTGGGTATAGATGCCTTTTTCATCATTCAGTCGTTATTGATGGATTTATACGTTGATAATATATTTGGTAAATGAACTTAATGTTCCAGCCCTATCATGAATATTAATAGTGGAAATTATCCCATTGTGTATTTGGGTAGGGTTATGTATAAGGTATCTTACTTCCGTCATGAGTGCTTATATGCATATATTGTTGAATATTAATAAATATATAATTGTGTTCACCAAATATCTTCTCTAGTCAATGTAAAGTGATTTAACACAACACGATCGATCCCGAGAAATTGACGTGGGAACACGGTCCACTATACTCTTACAAGAAGAAAACTCTGATGAAAATTGTGTGAATGGATAGATGCGGGAGGAAGTTGAAATGCCACGTTAAATGTCTAGAGTACTAAACGAATAAAAGAGTTGTGATATAATGACCCTCTTTTAGAGTATAAAAATTGTAACAGGAATTTATATTTATAGATTTTTTAAACATAGTTGTCACTTTTAACTGAATAAGCCCAGATTTTGGCCAGATTTTGAATTATAAGAACACCCATCTTTTTTATCTTGGGAAATAATTGAGGCTTTGTCCTCTTAGTTTGAGTTTGAGTTTCTTATTTATCATCATTTGTGAGCCACCGATAATGAGAGCTCTGGGACACAATTTGAGAATCTTTTAACTAATTGTTCTAACACACTGTTTGATCTCATCTTGACTAAAGGTCTAAGGGTAAGCAGAGGGTTATTTGATGGGAAAAGTGCCGCGTGCACTGGGCTTTATCGCTAACTCATAACCAATGCAAAGAAGAGAGGAGGTAATGGAGAATTATTTAGGGAGGAAAATTTTGAACGGACATATTCTTTAGCCCAGACGCAGATGCAGAGGGAGACCGATTAACCAAATATATTATATAAGAATTAATATAGAGGTTGGAATAATTGGCATTGATGGGCGAAGGAGCATGCAACTAAAATTTTAATGAGACCCTGTCAGGGAATATAAAATAAAATCAAAAAACGGCTCCGATTAAAGTGGGCGGCTGAAGAAGAAGGAAGCCAATTATATATCGCCCCAAATCCTATAGAATAAATATATATAATAGTATTATAAAATATATAAAATTCATATATATTATATACCTAAGTGTCTATATACAAGACTAGAATGTAGGCTTTACAATATATTATAATTAGTCATATTATATTTACTACCACTATACAAAATAATATATAAGTATATTATATAAATAGTATATATATATAACTATATAGAAGGTGTCATTATTATATATTGGAGGTAACAATCAAACCAGAATGAAATTTATATTAAATAAAAACAGTAGGCTCTTTCGACGATTTAAATATATTCTCTCTCTTCGGGGCGGCAGACCTCTTCTTTACTGTATTCCCTACGAAAAAGAAAATGATAAAATAGATTTAGAGAAGTGTTAAATTAACAATAAATCACTCCTCTCCTACTTTTGTTTCATATATATATATTATAAATTTGCTTGTCATCTCCACGTAAAACTAAAACGTTAGAAAACCCAGATGAATAAGTAAATGATAAATATAACTTTTTCGTAGAAAAAATTATTAAGTATAGTATTTATATATATATATATTTATTAATATAAATAAGTTTGACATATAAGATAAAATAATTATTCTAGCGCTCGAAAAATAAATATACCTTAGATATTAATGGTCGTAGAGATGTTAACAATATATAATTAAATACTTATTTCATTTTTTATTATTATAAATATTAGAGTATATGAAGGTGATACACTATACAATTACTATAGTATTACTATACTATATTCCACGTTTTCCTCTTATCTATTTAATTAAAAATATATTTATCATATATATTTTTAAAGGGTATTATGAGTATATACTTATATATAACTTACGATTTTGTGTAATGGAAAAAAAAAAATACCATAAGATGTATATTTGTATTATATATAAATAAAAACAAAAACTTTTGTCAAGAATTGGTTTATTTTTAATAAAAGGCGCAAAATAAAACCCAAGTGTTATTTTTTTTTTTGGTCGATTATTTAATGGTTATGCTTAAAATGAAATGCCTATTGATATGATGTGTATAGAATCTTTTATATGTGGTTATATTTTTTAATAATATTTTAATTGGTTTAATAGAATTTTGGAATAAAGCTGAGCAAAAATATTTCCTACTATCTTATTGCGCATGATTAGAAAAATAGTACTTAAATAGGGCACATAGTGCCTAATATCCTACATATTTTAAAATTCCCTAATAAAATTTCCTTTAATAAAGATTTCTTAAATTCTACCAAATGGTTCTTGAATTATACGTAAATATTGGGTTATAGGGTGCCGTTTCATACGGGGTCCCGAAAAGAAAGAGCTTTACAATAAGAAATTATAATATACTGTAAATTGGTTACGTAAGTGTCACCTTTCACACTGAAGCTAATATAATCGTAAAAAACGAAAAATCGATTCTGAAGTAAATTTCATTACTAAGATAAATCCATATTCATCTGACTCTTGAAATAGAATAAAGTGTATTTCAATGACCGCATACCTATGTCATTTATTTAAACATTTGGTCGAAAAGAACCCTTCCCAAAGTCAAAAAAAAAAAAATTCCACACATAGACACCAAGGTATTTAATATAGCAAGATTACATATTTAAAAAATGTATTATTTATTGTCATAATGATATTTTCAAAGATACTCATATTTCCTGATTAGTTTTAGGAATTAATAATATTTTTTTCATATATAATAAATACACTTATAGTACTTTATTTTTTATATATAAAAAAATAATAGTTCCAAGGTAGGATAATTATAATATGGGAATATTAGTAACAATGATGGATAGGAGAAGACCAAAATTCTGTAATTCTTATTCAATATAATGCTACCTATGATATCCGATTGATACAGGGAGAGAGAGGAACGAGAGATAAGTTGAAGAGAGAGAGAGAAGAGAGAGAGAGAGAGTAGAGACGACGAGAGAGAGAGAGAGAGTTAGAAAGAAGATCGAGAGTGCAGTGACCTGAGGAGAGATTGCATCAGTATAGAATATCACATTGATCACCGTGTAAAGTCGTGAGAGCAAATTAGTCTAATATTTTGGTGGGAAATTACCTCAATAAAATAAAAAAATAACAATACAAGTAATTCTTAAACCCACTCGCCTGATAGCATTCCTTCCCTCGAGGCATGGTTGCCAACCTATTTCTAATGTTGCTGAACACAAATCCGAAAGTCCTAAAATGTGAAAATACTCTTCAAACATTAGCATTTGATGAAGTTGCTGAAAATATATAATTTACTATTTTTATATTAAACCTTCTCCTCTAATTTTTTTATGCGTAGAAAGCAAAGAAAATTAAGAATTAGAAACCTTTATAAGTAATGAAAAAGAAGATATAATTTTGAAAAATAAAAGAACAAAAACATATAAGGCCTAATCCCATCAAATAGGTGACTTTTTGAAAATGGAGGAGTAATTTGCTCTTCATTGCACATGGACATATGAGACATCCAAGAGTACATACACGGATTACTCAATTTTTCAACATAATATAAATTATCCATATAAATTTAAGGCTTTAATATGAAAGAATGTTCTTTCATATCTAAAAAAAACTCGTCCGCGTGTGAAAGATACTTTGTGTATATTGTGAGTATCTTGATTAAAAAATATGACGCCATATAGTGACTCCTGTTACTGCCTGATGATACCCCTCCTTTTTACTTTTGCCAAAATCTGTCTGTTGAGTAAATGGAATAGGATTTGCAAGGTTACTGCGGTTTCTAGCTCCAAGCCCCATATTCTTTCCATATAAAACCGCATCACTTAGTTTACAGTCATTGCCTTCTAGCTTGGTTAATGCCGTGGCCACACACACATATACTAACAATGAATGATTTTTTTTAAACTTTTGAAATGTGGCATGCGATGGGGTCAGAAAATGAATCTCCCGAACGTGTTCTACAGAAAACAAGATTCCATGTTTAAACATGTTAATTTTAACAAATACTATATATATATATATATATATATTTTTGATATTTAAATATATAGTTATTAGTATAATTATTTATATTATTTTTATATATATTAAAATTATATTTAATATAGTATATATTATTACTATACCTTATATATATATTATTATATCATTCGTCACATAGGATACTATAAAATTAGCAGAAAAATTTTTATTCCCTTTCAGTTACTCTTCTTCGATTGAAAATTTGAGAAAACATATCAACATGCCTAAAGAAAATCATTAATAAATAATATTTTTTAAATTATTTTGCAATGCATGTTTTTCATTTTTTATGCGAAAAAATTCTAAAGCCCCGGAGAATCCCAAAAAGGTTTATTAAATATATATTCATGTGGTTTTTAAAACATGGTTTAAACCATCCCACCGTATTTCTATATTATAAATATAATATAATATATATATATATATATATATTATATATATATATATATATATTCGAAGGGGGATAATTTATATATATATATATATATATATATATATATTTATATAAATATAAAAAAGTAAAGAAGAGTAAAAATAAAATTTTTTTAAATATAAACCTGTTAGCTACATATTTCAAACCAAAGACCCCTATATATATATAGGGCTTCAACTGAGAACGACTGTGTATATATATATATATATAATATATATATACACTCACACTCACTCATAATTGTGATATTATAGCGCTAGTGTGTTATTAGATGGTGATGTCATTATTTAAAAGCGTATAATATATATATATATATATATATAGAGAGATTATAGAGTATCATTATATATATATGTAATATTAATAGATTTTAATATATATATTATAATATAAAAGTATCAAAATATAGTATATATATATATATATAATAATTTTTATCAAACAGAACGAAGCCAAAAGCCAGAAACAAACCTGCAACCAGCTAAGGAACTACTATATTGAGACTCATATATATCCCCTTTATGACGGTCGCCGGATATTAGGTAATGTCATATATATATATATATTATACTATTTATATATATTATTCAGGCAGCCAGGCTCATCATATGCAGCAAAATAATAGAGCACATAATAATAATTTATTAATACTTTATAAACTATTTATATGAAACACTAACGAATCTAAATAAACTGATGGTGGTCAATATAATGAAATCCTCACCGTGAATTTACCGAGCATTTCAAAACAATAATAATTTCGATTAAATAATGTCTGGAAGAATAATAATACAGCCGAGCTATATACAGAAGAAGGAATGGGTCCTATTAATTTTTAGTTATTAATACGAATCAGTCGGATTATATCTGTTATGAGGCCTCGATTTTTATTATCTAACATTTGAAAATACTTTATTCAAAAGAAACAATATGAGATTATGCCGAGAGAATATTTAATTTAAGAATATTAGTTAAATAATATATATATACAATATTCGGTATATACATATATATATAATATAATATATATATATAATATAGAAATAGATCGGATTCACGGGAATAATATTTAATTATCTCTATTTCAATAGTACAAACTGTGTGTGTTTTGTGGGTGTGTGTGTTGTGTTCGCTCGTGTGATGATGATGTATGCATCTCATATGTAGGTGTGTGTGTGTGAGGGTATGTGGGTGTGGGTGTGTTGCCACCACTCACAGGCAGAACCCTTTTCAAGGAGGGTGACCATATTTTGAGGATAGTAACCTAATAGTAAAAAACAAGAAAAGCAAAATCCATTGATGAATCGTTTCTACTTCCTGCTGCTGTTAAAATGGTTGACGTAATAATGAGAAAGAGTATGCCAAAGGAAAACCTTTTACCAATATTACAAGAGGTGGCCGAAGATGTGGAAGGAATTACTTGAATAGAGGGAGCCAGAAAAACAGAAGAAAAAAACTCACCAATCGAGAGAATGTGCAAGAGCAAGGTTTCTTACAGCAAAGAATGTGGCCTTTAAAATGAAGCACCACAAGAACGGGATTGATATGATGGCGCATTACCAATATCATCCATACATATTTATCCAAAAATATAAATAAGCGGCTGTCGAAAGCCAGGCAACCTTTTTATGCTATAGGAGGTGTGACGCAGTAGTGGGGGGATGCGAGAGGTCAGCCCCATCTGCGTGTCACCTTCAGTTTGTACATAATGTAAATAGAAAAGAGATATAGCCAATGTTAAGGAAATTTGGGAAGGGATTAAGGGTACTCAAGTGCGGAAGTCTTAGTAAAGTTATTGAGGGACAGAGTTATGCGATTTTTTTCATAATAAGGTCTGTAACAGGACCCGTCGAACCCATTAATAGAAGTCTTCCCGAAGAGATCGTAAATCGGAGCTAACTCCAAAACTGTGGGAACGAGAGGTATCTCCCATGCAACAAGCGGGGGCGGGCATGTAAGACCCTATAATAATTAAATAGTTCAGAGAAAAAATATTTCATCCCAATGGGCAATCTTAGGAACAATTGAACTTCTCCAGATTCCTTTGAGCAGTCCGACCCTTTAAAGCTGAGAGAAACCGTGTGTGATATATGAGGTTTTTTCCGAAAAGGCGAGATTGTCTGGTTTTTAAATTAGAGTATCATAATATACATGTATACAGTGAAAATATAGCTGATAATATACCATGTATATTTTATTATATAATTTTATAAACTATTGGGTCAGTATAATATTACGCTGAGTTAAATGTCGCTTATAGCATATATATTATTTTATTTATCCCTAATATAATATGCCGCTTCAGAGGTAAGGACTATATAATACTAACTTATCACTTAGGGAACTATATAATAGTTACAAATAATATAGTACCAGTGGCGATGAGACTGTGTGATCTCTTTCTGCGAAAAGGAAGACTGAAACTTTCTCTGTTATGTAAAACAGAAGAATATATATAATATATATATAATAATATATATATATATATATATATATTATATATTATATATATATAATAATAATATATTATATATATATATATATATATATATATATATATATTATAATACTATATATACTATATATTAAATATCATTTTATCCTATTATGATGGTGGAAAACTGGAATAAAAGTTAAATAATACGGGGGCCGTAGAGAAATAGATAATAAGTAACAAGATAATTGTAGCAGTTAATAAAGCATATTTGCGAGCAGAGAGAGAAGAGAAAGAGAGAAGAGAGGAGAGTTACGGGAGTGTCAAGTTTATGACAAGTAGGCTCAGGAAGAAAGATGACAGAAAGAGAGGTTCAGATGAGAGAGAGAGAAAGTTAGGCAGGATTGAGAGAGAGAGAAAGAAAGAAGAGAGTATGGGAGAGGTAATATTATTTTTTTCAACAGCATAGACACCTAAATACTATAAACAAGAACGAATACAAGGGGTTGTCAATTTTAATGCGACACAGTTCCTTTTCTCAAAAAGTTTTTCGTAAGATTTCGCCGGTTAAATAACGTCCAATATGCATAAAATAGAAATCAAATAAGATCTCCCTGCGTCGACGCCTGTTTATATCCGAGAGACGTCATGGGAGGGGGGAAGCGATTCAGTCGGCAGTCAAGTGCTACTGGTTGATTCTGGCTAATATTGTTAAAAATATAAATATAATTCTATATATATAAAAGTATTGACATCATTTATATTATGTCAAATATTTTATTAGATAAAGAAGAACCTAATAATAACTAAGATTAGAGAATCTTCCCTGTAAATATTTGACAAGATATAAATTACCTCGAGTTAATTATTCAAGGATAAACCAAAATTTCAATTATTGAAGCTATAAATTTAAATATTCGTGGATGATGTTGGAGCCTCAGATCGGGGTTTGAAAAACCTTCCTTATGACGAACTCGAACGCTGGACAAATCGCAGCTGAAGTAATATAATTAAATAGAAAGTAAATTATGAGTAGATCTATTATTTATATATTAGAAAAATGAAAGGTACACATATAACGTATAATTATATATATATATATAATAGTTATATTTATCATCTATATAGTACGTCTTTAACCACGTCTAAGATACTAGTTTAAAAAAGTTATAACGAGATATCTATTATATTCATTCAATATAGCAATAAGTTTTAAAAACCGTTTACAAATAATATATTTTTATTAATATAATATATTCCTTCAATATCATACGAGATATTTTACTGAGGTATATTTATGAGGTAATGAATATCCTTTGGATACTTTTTGAGTATATATATGAATTTCGAACTTATTTTTATTGTATAATATTATGTAAGTATAGATGAAGTTATTATATTACGTATCGAACTGAAAATATGAATTATACTCCTACTCACTACGATTATATATGATCTTCCCCCGTCACTATTATTATTAATCCCACATATTTGCAACGAATCTCTGCTATATACTAAAGGAGTAACTATTATATACCCTACATACAAATAGAATATAATAATATTATTATTAATTAAAATACTCTTAAGGCTAGTTATCTCATTGAGTATATAACTTACCACGAGGCTTTTTACCAGGTTATTTTAGTATATCTAGTGACGTCTATTTATATTTATCTTCCATTATAATACTTATAACTCGTTATTGTTATTTGGAATATAAAAATACTATAATAGAGTAATATAGTAATACCATATTAATAATGTTATTATTCTTTATTGGGAGCTCTCTTACCCTTCAATAATCTAAAACTATATTTATCAATATTATTTTTATGAATTAATATATTAGAATTATTTCACTAATATCTATAAACGTCATAATAATAGTCTTTCTCATTTCTTACAGAATGTCGGTCTTTTCAGAAAAGTCTTCAATAACTATATATATATATTATATAAACATATTAATTATTATTAAAATTTATCTTATTAATATTTTAATTAATTATTAAGTACTTAAATTATATATATTATAGTCGATCTTTATAAAAATTTATCGTAAAAAAAAAATCATAAGGGCAGTTTCAAAAATTCATTAAAACGTGTAAGAAAAAATAACAGTAATAGTATATATAGGAAGTATTTTTATACTTTCTCCTTCAATACGATTTCATACATTTTTATTGGTATTCAATTAAATTAATTAATTTAAATTTATTTGATTAGAGTAACTAAATAAAGTATATTTATACTTGATTTATTTTAGATACGAAAACAAATCATTAATTATTGAGATTATATATATTGGTATAAATGAATATTTTAAATATCATCGTTGTACAATCTGGTCTTTTTCTTTATTGTTTCACTTAATTATTCAAATACAATATAATGAACCCTTATTTTATAGGCATATTAATATAAATTGTACTCCGAGAATTATTTATAATTCTTTAGATTCGATTAATCAGCATTTATATATTTATTAAAATAATATCAGAGAAATTTATCTATACTTTGTATATATCAAAATTTATTGAGAAAATTCGCTTCGTCCGCACCATAAAAATGGTAAGGATATATATATATTATATAAAAAATAATATATTCAATACTACTTTTAGGAACTGTTACTATATTAAATAGTTTGGTCATAGTATTCCAATCGAGTGAGCATAACTTATATCTTCTAGTATTATATCTGTGCCTTGTACATATTTAATGGAGCATGGATGGTAAGTTTAGGTTTATGGTTATTACCTTTATTTTTTATTTATTATGAAAGGAGATTATTTCAATAGATTATGAACGTAACAATTCCTCTTATATTTTATTATTATCTATAGAATTAAAAAAAAAAATCACTATTATATAAATATATTTTTATTATTATGAAAAATAAAATATATTAAGTATATTATTTTACTTATACAAGTCAATCTATATGACCGCTCACAGGTCACAGATCGAGCGGGCTTTTGTATTGATCCCTCGGCTTCGGGTTAGATTTATTGCTACTCCATAGGGAGAAAGGGATTCATCGGTATAAAAATATAAATTAGCCAACTTGTACTTCGGACCATAGACCAACCGTGGGAGATTATTCAGGTCTGTTTGGTTGTGATATTATTAAATTACTGTTATGAACCCATGGTTCGCCGCGTTCCTCAGTCAGTGAAGAGTGAAAGTTGGGTATCGAGGGAGCCGCTTCCTTGATTCTTAACGTCGAATTCTCTTTTGGCCGACTACAAAAAGACTTGGGGGAGCTTGAGGTCCCCCCGATTCGGTGTTATACAGCTGCCTTTGTTACATTCTTGACATTTAAACCCATGATTTAATCTTTTCACCTGACCAAGTTTAAAATTATACACCTATTATTATTATTGTTTTATATACATTTGACTCTATTTTAAATTTATCATTATATATATCTATTATACATAATTATTATATAATATTAATTATAATTATCGCTATACTAGCAATTATTGATTATATCTATTCTATTTATATATTTTAATATTTTTTATTCTATTTTTCATCTATATCATCCCATTCTAATTTTATTTACTTAGGTTTTTTTTTTCTTTCTGTACCGTTACTAAAATTAAAAACTTGGGGAACATCACCTACTAAAAATTTATATATATTAAGGTGCACATATTATTCTCGTTACCTTCCCCGGTCTCCGGGCTAGGGTCACGGTAAATTTATTGGCACCCTCCTCTATACAACTAACTCTGTCTTATTTCTATATATAGTAGTATCCATAGTTTATATCATGACTTCATTATAGTCTAGAGGTATATGTAACTATATATTAAGCTAGTTATATACTAATATATATTTCTTATATATGAGTTGTGGCTACTGTATACTAGTATATATAAGTAGATATATGGATATAGTATACATACTATGGTATCACGTATCATAGTATATTATCGGACTGAGTAACGGTCTTTCTCTTCTGGGGTTAGAATAGAGGACATAGTCTCGCCTGTATGGGGGATCGTCTGCGTAATGAGATCTATGAAATTGATATGTACGTTCCCCATTGTTAAGATTGTTGCATATGTAACGTGTGTACCTGTTGTTATTGTTTGTACTCGCTCCCGTAAACATTTAGTTTTCGACAGACATTATTCGTCGTTTGGAAATTATTTTACGATTTGGTTGATGTTAATTGTTTAAGTACACGTAGTTCTGGTGCGTCCATTGTTTGGGCATCTGGTAAGGAATATGTTGTTTTTTTTTTTGTTTTTTTGTTGATATTTTTGAGAGAGAGAGATGCGAGAGAGAGAGAGAGAAGAGAAGAGATTGGCTGAGTCAGAGAGTAGTACGACGTCATGAGGAGTCTAATGAGAGAGTTATAGTAGAGAAGACGAGTTAGGCACGGGCCACGAGTCGGTTAGAGCCAGACGCAGAGGTTAGTTAGAGTATGCACGCTAGAGGGAGGAGCATTTGGAGTCAGTTAGGAATCGAGCCTGAGAGAAGAGAGAGAGAGTATATGGTATGATGAGAGAGTAGAGGTAGACGAGAAGAGATGTAAGAGGGAGTGATTTCTTTGTCACGAACATTATTCTTGGTTTGACGAACGTTTTATTATTTGCCTTCACTCAATTCCGCTGACTTGTGATATGGATTCAAAAAAATTTTAAACTTAATGTGATATTAAGTGATTGGAAGAATTCTGACTTTAACTATGGTTGACTTGTTCGGTCGTTTCGTCTCATCATTCCCCTCACGCCTCACCTTCTCCCATTTTTCCCTTGGTCGTTCATCATTTTACACTGTTTGCCCCCCGTTGGCCTCGGCTCTTCCCTCGTCCCTTCCTCTCCCTCCTTCTAGTGTCGTAGGGTCTCCATCTGTGTATAACAATGAACACTGCTCCCATGGACTCTCCTTTGTTCCCTATACTCAGCAACTTATTTGTGGAATCGACTTGGGGTTGTAACGATCGTTGTACCTTATTTATGATTTTCGTTTGTCGGGAAGCGGGGTCCAGATATTGGACCGATTTGAATCGTATTGTTCTAAAGTAAATGGTTGTGCTAAGAATCTTCTTCATCTTCCTGAAGACAGGTCATCGGCGACCGTCAGGGAGGTATGGTCGACACGAGAATGTTGTCGGTTGGTTTAAATCATCTCCCTTGTTTTGGAAAAATTTTGTTTCATTTATAGGTATAATAATCGAAAGCTCCTCTTCGCTTAATGACCACACACACACGCGCACACACAGTCCCGTACAGTTGAAGCGGTGCTTGTTGAAATTTTTAGCTACAGAAAAATGTTAGCATCACCTTGATTTGGCTTTTCACCTGTCGCTCTTTTTTTGGCTTTGGGGATGTGGAAATTCCAGTCATGTCAGCAGAATTTAAAAATTAATATATAAATATTTACGCGTAAGCAATTTATTATCTTTTCATCTATCATCACTATTTTTTTAATTATTTTTTTTTATATTATTATTTTTAATAATCGTTTCCTTAAACTTTTGAAGGTACAAAATCAATAATAATGACGATTATCCGTTCGTGACCGTTTCATCGGGTCCCGAGGAAGAGCTCTTGCTTAGTTTTTGGTTTCCACATGACGTTTCAAACGTATATGACTTAGGCATTTTTACTATATTGTCATTGGTCAACGGACTAGCTTGACATTGGTCTTAACCTGCAACTGTCTATGTACCCAAATCCCTGAAATTTTTTTAAAAAAAGTCTGAAGGTTTTGGAAAATATTTTTGAAAAAAATTATGCGAGCGGGACTTAGACATCGGTTACGACGCAGAAAAATGTTTTAGCTAGTTCGCTGAATGATACTATAGTAATAGGATGAGCTGCGATTTATAGTTACAACTGGGTGTGACGTATTTAAACCGATTATCTTTATTCGTAACTTCCTTCCTTCAGGGACCCGGATGCTGAGCATAAAAATAGCGAGGCGACCGAAGGTAAATAAAACCTGAATTTTGTATAGAGGATGACAAGCGCGAAGTTTCTAAAGCTTAGAGTTAACTTGGATTAACCTATAATATAAATTGAGAAAGTGACGGATAGGGTATATTAATATGATTTTGTATTCAATTTTTGGCTTTGGTCGAGATACTATTTCTTTTTCGAAATTTATTTATAATTTTATTTTATTTTAATTTAGTTACCCTAAAAAATATTTTAAAAAGAAAACGAGGAATTTAGGGGATACTAATGTTACAGAAAATAATTTCCTTTTAAATTCCCAATAAGATCATTTAACTTTTAGCTCTGTCTGTATAAATTTTCGTTTTTAGATAAAAATGAGGGGCTTGTGGTCCGTGAGAATATGAAACATTCGACTTCTAGCCTCGGTTAAAAGTCTTGGCAAATGCACTCCTTTTTGTGCCAAATGACAATTGGAAGCACTTTTCTGTGACCTGATGAATTATATACTGATTGCATATTATTGCTTTGCCTTAGATTGATTTATTTATCGACATATTTTATTGTTATTTCAATCCATATTATATACCTTTAAACTCTTATATAAACGCTTAACCGTATATAATATGGATAAAAGTAACATTAAATTATTTCTGTAAATAAACAAAAAATTATTTCCAAAAAAATGTTTAAAGTTATTTAAATTGTTAGTATTTTAAAAGGAATTATTTTTTTTAAATTAGCCTCCCCTTAAATTCCGTTTTCTTTAATAAAATATTTTTAGGGGTAACTAATTTATAAAAAATAAAATTATAAATAAATTCTTTAAAAAATAAATGTATCTTAGATAGGGATAGGATTAAATAATTTTAACATATAAACGTTTAAAAGTATACAATATGGATAGAAGTAACATTAAAATATTTTGATAAATAGGTGTTACACTTTAATAAAATTAATTAGTTTTGTTAAAGATGTGAGTTAGTTTTGGTATCTTAGGTTAAAAAAACATAAATATTTCCGTTTAATCGCATTACTTTAAACAGTTACTTTTCGAAATAATTTATTACTCGAGCCAGTTATATGAAATACGTTTACACAACAATTCTTTATAGAAATAATTCAAAATTATTCCTAATTATATTATGAGAGAAGTTGATTCCTAAAATGGCGTTTCATCCGATCTCATGAAGAGATACTAGTATGATATTTTGGTTGCGAAATACGTTTAAACTTATCAGAACTTAGCATTCCTTCATATAGTATCATTTCAATGGGCTCGATCTTCCTATATGACGTAACCTCGATGTCTAAACTTTCATAAAATTAATTAGCTTTATTAAAGATATGAGTTAGTTTGGTATTTTAGGTTAAAAAAGCATAACAATTTCCGTTTAATCGCATTCCTTTAAACACTTACTTATCGAAATAATTTATTATCTAGTGATAGGCTTCGATATTTTCAATAAATATATAAGAATATAAACCATGCCAAGGTGAACTTTGATTAGCACATCTCAACTAGACATGTCACAGAACAACTTTCCATTGGAATTCGCCACTGACGAGTGGTCAGGAGATGATGTGCTTGTAACATTAGTCTATAATATATATATTATATCTATATATATATATATATTATATATATATTATATATAGTTTATATATAACTAACTATATAATATATATATTTAATATATAATATATATAGTTATATATACTATATATTGTAACAGCGGACACGTTGTCCCTGTACTTGAAAGACCTTTGACAATAAAGCCATATATATTTTGCATATAAAGGAATTTGAATCTTATTTTTAGGGAACAATTTTTCTAAATATAATCGTATATAATATACCTATACTAAACAACATACAGCACCTATACTAAATAAATCTACTTCGATCATTTTAAAAAAACGCATACAAACAATATCACATTGGTCACAGTCGAGAACGGAATCCAGCACATCAGGTTTCCAAAAGTCATGATCTTCAAAATGGCGGCTATCAGTGATGCAGGAAATATCTTTAACTCAAATAAAAAGAGACATTAGTAAATTTCACAAGCTCAGTATTTTAAATAAATAAATAAGTTTTCGGAAAGACGAGGCACAGTTAAACTTTAATCAAGAATAGTAAACTCTTCAAACTATCTTAACCACTTGTGTTATGTTTTGCTGTTTTAGCAAACTGAATATTTGGGTCCAGGAACTAAGTTAAATTCTCCGTTAACGTCAGAAAAACACACTTTTAATGAAATAGATCATTTATCAATTTTGCACTATTCCAGTAAATTCCAGTAAATTCTATAGCATTAAATTTCATTTCGTGTTTGTTAATAAAACAATGTTCAACACAATAAATTATCAATGCACTGGTTTAAAAAAAGTTCTATCAAATCACGTTAAAGAAAAGAGTCAAATCACTTACAGTTTAATGTCCTAATTCTGTTTAGTTTATTTTCATCGGTCGATTGCAGATTTTTAGAGACTTTCATTACATCAAGCAAAAGAGGCGCAGGAGAGTTCGTCACCCAGACAACGATTCAAAATAGGACGTGCATAAACACAACTATTTCTCCGCACAATTCTTCTTTCAATAGCAGTGGTTAAATCATATCCGACTTCGATGTCAGACTCACAGTTTTCAATACAAATTTCAACACAGTTCCGATATCAATTCACAGGTTGAACTAAACGATAAGTTTGTCATTGGCCCCCAAATATTTCCTAAATTACATAAATATTTTATCAACTTTTTACTTTTTAATTTCAGAAAAAATCTTTAGAAAAAATTAACTATAACTTCGCCTTTCTCTACCGACTGCCGGACTATTTCTTCCTTTTTGACAATCTTTATACTTTCTCTTAGTAATATACGAACCGCATACCCGGTCTTTTCTGTATGTCTTAGGCTTCGAGATCTCCAGTCTGGATTGACTTTTTAACAACAATTTCATAATACTTACTGTCGTTTTTCTA
The DNA here is from genome assembly GCA_015478945.1 of Trachelipus rathkii. NCBI lineage: Eukaryota > Metazoa > Arthropoda > Malacostraca > Isopoda > Trachelipodidae > Trachelipus > Trachelipus rathkii. The sequence goes on along the minus strand of JABUQX010102297.1, from coordinate 9,957 downwards.
GGTGGATTGTATTACTATCTCCCTTTCCAAATTATGGAATTCCAAAACTTAAAACGAAGAAAAACGTTAACTTAATAATCTTACCATTATCCTTAATATTCTTTATAGTTCATTTTTATTAATCTCTTCTTGGAAATGCTGTACTTCTCTTCCTCAATCCTCTTTCGATTATTCTATCCTACTAAACATCTGACTCCTGAATACCTCCCCTAACACTTCTTCCTGCTCCTACTCCATAATTGCAAATTAAAAAAAACAAATCAGGCATGGGTCCAGGTCCAACTTCTACGTGCACAATGTAACATGCGGACACTTTGTCCGGTACATTGAAGACCTTTGAACAAATAAAGGCCCATATTAGTTTGCAAACATGAAGGAGGATGATTCAATCGCTAAACAATTTTTCTCAATATAATCGAATATAATATACCCAACGTAAACAAATATACAGCCTAACTAATTATTCGACATATTTTAAAAAAAGCAATACCAAACAATTCAACCATTGGTCACAGTAGAGAACGGATCACCAGCACATAGGTTTGCAAAAGTCATGATCTTCAAAGTTGGCGCTATCAGTGATGCAGGAAATATCTTTAACTCAAATAATAAGAGACATTAGTACAATTCACAGAGCTCAGTATAAATAAATAAATAATTTTTCGAAAGACGAGGCACAGTATAAAACTTTAAATCAAGAAATAAGTAAACTCTTCCAAACTATTCTAACCACTTTGTGTTATGTTTTGATGTTTAAGCAAACTGAAGATATTTGGGTCCAGGAACTAGATAAAAAAAAGTTATATTCTCGTTAACGTAGCAAAAACACCTTTTAATGAAATAGGATTATTTATCAAATTTTTGCACTTATTCGAAACTATTGGACATTAATTTCATTTCGTGTTTGGTTAATAAAGACAATGTATCAACACAATAAATTATCAATGCACTGGTTTAAAAAAAAAGTTCTATCAAATCACGTTAAAGAAAAGAGTCAAATCACTTACAGTTTAATGTCCTAATTCTGTTTAGTTTATTTTCATCGGTCGATTGCAGATTTTTAGAGCAACTTTCAATTCATCAGCAAGGCAGGCAGGAGAGTTCGTCAACCCAGACAAAGATTCAAAATGGACGTGCATCAACACCAACTATTTCTCCGTCACCAATTCTTCATTTCAATAGCAGGTTAAATCATCGACTTCGAGTCAGCTCACAGTTTCAATAACAAATTTCAACATCAGTTCACGAATCCATTCACAGGTTGAACAATAAGTTTCGTCATTGGCCCCCAAATCATTTCCCTAAAATACATAAAATTTTATCAACTTTTTACTCTTTTAATTTTCAGAAAAAATACTTTAAGAAAAAAATAACTAAATTACGCTTTCTACTTACCGACTCACGGGACTATTCTTCCTTCTTTGACAATCTTTATACTTTCTCTTCAGTAATTACGAACCCATACCCTCGACCTTTTCCTGTACGTCTTAGCTTCGAGATCCTCCAGTCTGATCTGACTTTTTTAACAACAATTTCAAAATACTTACTGTCTCTTTTCTATGTGGTTGTATTACAATATATATATATATATATATATATATATATATATATATATATATATATATATATATATATATATATATATATATATATATATATATATATATATATCTTATATATATATATATATATATATATATATTTGTATATATATATATATATATATTATATATAGATATTATATATATATATATATATATATATATATTATATTATATATATATATTATAGTATATTATATATATATATATATATATATATATATATATATATATATATTATATACTTAAAATTTATGGCCTCTTGCCAAACACATCTCTAATAACTTCTGTAAATCTGCCTTTCCTCCTCTTATTCGTTCTGACTGATCTGTAGCTAATACTCCTTCTGAAAAGACTAATCTCTTCGGCCTCTTTTTTTTTTCTTCTAATTCCACCCTGGACGATTCTGACAATCCTTCTCCTTCTCCTCTCAGATATCCCATGACTTCTCCTGTGATTACATATGATCGGGTTCATGAGATCCTTAAGACCTATGAACGTCAGGAGGATTAGTGGCACGGAAAGGTGTTTGTTACCCCGTGTTTCGAAGGGAGTTTGCTTCCGGGCTGGCGTCTGTCCTGGTTCGGCATTATTCCTTATGCTTTAATTCTAGCACTTTCCCTCAATGCTGGAAGCGCGCATATGTTCAACCAATCCCCAAAAAAGGTAACCGCTCTGATACTTCTGATATTCAACCTATAGCTCTCACTTGTATTCTGTCTAAAATCTTTGAAACTCTTCTCAGCTCTCTTTTCTTGGATCATCTGAAATCTCATTCTCTCCTTTCAGATCACCAGTATGGTTTTCGACGTTCGAGATCAACTAGTGACATTCTTTCCTATCCCACTGATTTATG
>JABUQX010102296.1:12500-20000 GCA_015478945.1 Trachelipus rathkii | reverse complement strand
ATGAAGAATTATATGGAGACTCCTTTCAGGGATATGAAAATAGAAGGATATTCACTTTATTTATACCAGCGTAGAGGAAAGAAGGGTGGTGTGTGGCGCTTTATGTTATAAACAATATTCAATCTGTATTAATGAACTGACTTTAAAATGAATCATGATATTGAATCGGTGTGGTAGATATTCTTATATACAATAAATCATTTAGAATAGGCATTTTATTGACCTCCTGGCCAGAGTCAAGAATTAGACGGGGCGCGAAAATTGTGAAAGAAATAGAGAGAGCATGCCACAGTAAAGAAAAAGGTATGGTCATAATGGGTGATTTTAATTTTCCGGGCATTCATTGGAAATTCCTTGTCTTATGGACCATAGTGTTCTGCATTCATAAATAGTATACTTAGATAAACTTTTGACCCAGATGCGTCCAAGAAACCACAAGATACGATGCACTTACAGACTGTAAATATTTAATCTAACGATGAAAGTGGATAAAAGTTAGAGTGAGGAGAATTTAAGGACTTAGTGACCATAATATAATTAGATTTAATATGAATGTAATATTGGCCCAAATTGCAAGTTAATTAGGAAAAGATCTTGATTTCCGAAATGGCGATTTACCAAATTTCGAGACATGCTTAGTACAACTAACTGGGATAAAGAGTTTAAAGACCAAAACTGTTGTATCATGTGGGAACATTTTAAGCAGATTTTAATGAATATTCAGTCAGTATGCTTTAAAGATAAACCCATTAGGGTGGCAAAGAGAAAACCTGTTTGGTGGAATAGAGAGATAAGAGATAAAATTAATGAAAGCGTAGATGTTATAGAATTCTGAAGGGTAGTACCAGGGAAGATGATTTAGAAAATTATTGGAAAAATAGAAATGAACTTAACCAATCAATAAGAAAGGCAAAGAGAGAGGCAGAGAAATTAATTAGCAAGGAATAGCAATAAGAATCTGAAGAAGTTTTTAGCGTTTATAAATTTAAAAGTAAGAATAGGAACAATTGGTCCAATTAAAAATTGTATCGAAAATTTAGTGAGTTCAAGATAAGGAAATGGTCTCACATTTTCAATGCTTATTTTGCTTCAGTGTTTACTGAGGAAAGATAGATAATAGTTTTGGAGACTAATAGTTTCTTGTATTGCATGAAAACCAAATAGACTTATCTACTTGAATTTGATGTAAAAACATAGAAAACGTTTATTTAGATCATATTGATCCAAGTAAAGCTGCAGGCCCTGATGGTATATATGGTAGAATTCTGAAAGAGGGTAGTACCAGCATTGCAAAGGCACTGTATTTGATTTTTGAGCGATCTAATAACATTTGGTGAGGTACCAGATAACTGGAAAATGGCATATGTTGTTGTGCCTATTTATAAGAAAGTAGTAAGGAAGATTAGGGAAATTATAGGCCAGTTAGCTTAACATCTCTGGTTGTAAAGGTTCTGGAAAAGTTAATGAAAGGTCATATAGAGAAATATTTAGAAGATAACAAGGTATTGTATGACTCCCAGCACGGTTTCAGAAAGGGTAGGTCATGTCAGACAAACCTTTTAGAATTTATGGAATACATTACTGACTGCATTGACCGAGGAGATCCAGTTGATATTGTATATTTAGACTTTAGCAAAGCTTTTGATAAGGTTCCCCACATAGGCTGATTGAAAAAGGTTATTGCAATGTGGTATAGGTGGAGTTGTACATGGTTGGATTAAAGAGTGTTGTAGAATAGAAGACAGTTGTAAAAATAAATGGGAATAAATCATCATGGGAAATAGTGATGAGTGGTGTCCCACAGGGTTCAGTGCTGGGGCCACTATTGTTCCTCATATATATAAATGATTTAGACCAGGGGACTTAAATGCAAGGTTTCTAAGTTTGCAGATGATACCAAAGCGGCTACCACAGTTACGAACAGTGAAGGATGTATAAAGATTCAAAATGATCTTGATAAACTTCTTGGGTGGGCAGATAAGTGGCAAATGAATTTTAATAGTAAAAAGTGTAAGGTTCTTCACCTAGGTTACTCAAATAAAAGTTTTAACTACGATATGAATGGGGATTGGCTTGAGTCTGTGGACAAAGATTTAGGTGTGATTATAAGCAGTAATTTGAAAGTAGCTAATCAGTGTTTGGAAGCTAGAAATAAAGCTAATAAGATGCTGGGCATAATAAATCGCAATGTTGTTTACAAGAGCAAGGAAGTAATAAGTAAACTGTATAATAGCTATGTTAGGCCAGTAATAGAGTATTGTGCACAAGTTTGGGCCCCTTATTTAAAGAAAGACTTAGATATGCTAGAGTGAGTGCAACAAGGATGATTTCTGGGTTTGAGGGTAAGAGCTATGAGGAGAGGCTGAAGGAGTTAGGAATGTTTTCTGTAGAAAGGCGATTTCTCAGAGGGGACATGATACAAGTCTACAAAATATTTACATCTATTGATAATACAGAGACCAATAAATTTTTCATAGTAGAACATGGACAGGTGACCAGGGGGCATAATAAGAAAATTAAGAAGAAAGCATGCCATTAAGACATTAAGAATATAGAGACAGTAAAAAGCCACATGGGCCTATCGAGACTGTCCCAGTCAACCCACTACCCAAACATGCTCATGCAAATCCACAAAGCACAGCAGGGCTTGTCAATTTGTCGTAACTACAAATCCACCAATTTGGCTTAGTCAAAAGTAATGATATATAAATATGATACCCAAACCATCCACATGCATTAATAACTAAGTTATGGTCACACATGCCATCTAACATTAATAACTACTATAACTAAAAACCCGCCAATTTGGCTTCGTCAATATATTATATGATACCCAACCCATCCATAAACGAATCTAACCCTTTCTTAAATGTTGCAATCGAGTCACACTCAACAACCTCCTCTGGCAGACTATTCCAAAATTTAACAACCCTATTACTGAATGCATGCTTTCTTATATCAAGATGGCATGCTTTCTTCTTAATTTTCTTATTATGCCCCCTGGTCACCTGTCCATGTTCTACTATGAAAAATTTTATTGGTCTCTGTATTATCAATAGATGTAAATATTTTGTAGACTTGTATCATGTCCCCTCTGAGAAATCGCCCTTTCTACAGAAAAACATTCCTAACTCCTTCAGCTCTCCTCATAGCTCTTACCCTCAAACCCAGAATCATCCTTGTTGCTCTACGTTGCACTCTCTCTAGCATATCTAAGTCTTTCTTTAAATAAGGGGCCCAAACTTGTGCACAATACTCTATTACTGGCCTAACATAGCTATTATACAGTTTACTTATTACTTCCTTGCTCTTGTAAACAACATTTGCGATTTATTATGCCAGCATCTTATTAGCTATTAGCTTTTTTCTAGGCTTCCAATACACTGATTAGCTACTTTCAAATTACTGCTTATAATCACACCTAATCTTTTTTTTGTTCCACAGACTCAAGCCAATCCCCATTTCATATTCGTAGTTTATTTTAGTAACCTAGGTGAAGAACCTACACTTTTTACTATTAAAATTCATTTGCACTATCTGCCCACCCAAAAAGTTTATCAAGTCATATGAATCTTTAGCATTCCTTCACTATTCTTACTGAGTGGCCCTTTAGTTATCATCTCAAACTTAGAAACCTTGCATTTAAGTCACCTGGTCTAAATCATTATATATATGAGGAACAATAGTGGCCCCAGCACTGAACCCTGTGGGACACCACTCTTCACTATTTCCCATGATGATTTATTCCCATTTAGTTGTACACACTGTTTTCTATTTCGCAACCACTCTTTAATCCAACCATGTACCACTCCACCTATACCACATTGCAATAACTTTTTCATCAGCCTTATGTGGGGAACCTTATCAAAAGCTTTACTAAGTCTAAATATACAATATCAACTGGATCTCCTCGGTCGATGCAGTCAGTAATGTATTCCAAAAATTCTAAAAGGTTTGTCTGACATGACCTACCCTTTCTGAAACCATGCTGGGAGTCATACAATACCTTGTTATCTTCTAAATATTTCTCTATTTGACCTTTCATTAACTTTTCCAGAACCTTTACAACCAGAGATGTTAAGCTAACTGGCCTATAATTTCCCAAATCTTCCTTACTACCTTTCTTATAAATAATCACAACATATGCCATTTTCCAGTCATCTGGTACCTCACCAAATGTTATAATCGCTTAAAAATCAAATACAGTGCCTTTGCAATGCTGGTACTACCCTCTTTCAGAATTCTACCATATATACCATCAGGGCCTGCAGCTTTACTTGGGTCAATATGATCTAATAAACGTTTTATATCTTTTACATCAAATTCAAATTCTGTAAGTCTATTTGTTACATGCATACAAGAACTATTAGTCTCCAAACTATTATCTAATCTTTCCTCAGTAAACACTGAAGCAAAATAAGCATTGAAAATGTTGACCATTTCCTTATCTGAACTCACTAAATTTTCATCAATTTTAATTGGACCAATCGTAATATTCTTACTTTTAAATTTATAAAAGCTAAAAAACTTCTTCAGATTCTTATTACTTATTCCTTGCTAAATTAATTTTGCCATCTCTATTTTCCGTATTATTGCTGGTTAAGTTCATTCTATTTTTCCTATAATTTTCTAAATCATTTCTTCCCTATTACTACCCTTGAATATTTTTAAACATCTACGCTTTTTCATTTAATGTTTATCTCTTATCTCTCATATTTCCACAACAGGTGTTCTCTTTGCCACCCTAATGGGTTTATCTTTTAAAACATACTGACTGAAAATTAAAAATTGCTTAAAATGTTCCCACATTGATAAACAGTTTTGGTCTTTAAACCTTTATCCCAGTTGTTGTAGAAGCATGTCTCGAAATTTGTAAATCGAATTTCGGAAAATCTAAGATCTTTTCCTTTTAAACTTGCAATTTGGGCCCAGAATTACATTCATATTAAATCTAATTATTGTATGGTCACTAAGTCCTAAATCTCCCTCACTCTAACTCATCCAACCATACGTCATCGTTTAGTTAATGTTAAGTCTAGTATGCATCGTATCTTGTGGTTCTTGGAACCATCTGGGTCAAAAGTTATCTAGTATACAATTTTATGAATGCAGAACTACTATGGTCCATATTAGACAAGGAAATTCCAATGAATGCCCGGAAAATTAAAATCACCCAATAATGACTATACCTTTTTCTTACTGTGGCATGCTGTCTCTATTTCTTTCACAATTTCTGCGTCTAATTTCTTGACTCTGGCCAGGAGGTCTATAAAATGCCCCTATTCTAAATGATTTATTGTATATAAGAATATTTACCCACACCGATTCAATATCATGATTCATTTTAAAGTCAGTCATTAATACAGATTGAATATTGCTTTTAACATAAAGCGCCACACACCACCCTTCTTTCCTCTACGCTGGTATAAATAAAAGTGAATATCCGTCTATTTCATTTTCCTGAAAGGAGTCTCCATATAATTTTTCATTAACCCATGCCTCAGTTATACAAATAATGTCTAGATTCTCATTTATGATATAACTAATCAGCTCATCTTTTATTTCTAAGGCTATGAGCATTTGTGTAAAAACATTTGATACTCGAAATGCTGTATTTTTATTATCATCATCATTATTTGAACCTGTAACAACACTACTTTATTTATCTCCCCACTAGTATAGTTACCATTGCTATTATTTGTATCTAGATTTTAGCCACACCCCCAACTTACCTAGTTTTTTGCTAACAAGTCTTTCCAAACTGGTTTTACTGAAAAGGCCCAACACCTTTACGACTTAAGTGAACTCCATCTGCTGCAAAAAAGATCATTTATCCAGAAACTCTGTCTCCACAAAATCCAAAAACCTAATATTTTCTGAAAAACATAATTTCCTAACCCTTTCATTTACACCTAAAGCCCTACTCCCCCATTCCTGACCTGCACCTAACCTAGGTAAAATCCCAGAAATCATGCACCTTCTTCCACTAGCTTTCATCTTCTGAATCAATCTCCTATAATCTGCTATTAATTCTTCTGACCTTCTATGTCCTATATCATTTGTACCCACATGCACAATCACATCTGAATCAACATTTGTAGAATCAATCTCTCTATCTATTCCTATCCACGATATCACTCACTCTGGCACCTGGATAACATATTCTCAATCGTTTCTTTTTATTATTTTGGAAAGTCCTATCCAAGTTATTCGTGTCAATAGAGTCTCCAATAGCAATGTTTCAGTCTTCCCTTTAGAAAACTCAACATTACCATTGGCACTCTCTGATCCCTCCCCATCTGGAAGACAGTCGAACCTGTTACCATGCCATCTTGATAAAAGAAAGCATGCATTCAGTAATAGGGTTGTTAAATTTTGGAATAGTCTGCCAGAGGAGGTTTTTGTGTAACTCGATTGCAACATTTAAGAAAGGATTGGATCGTTTATGGATGGTTGGGTATCATATAATTAAATTGACGAAGCCAATATTGGCGGGTTTTTAAGTTATAGTAGTTTATTAATGTTAAGATGGCATGTGGACCTAACTCAGTTATTAATGCATGTGGACGTTTGGGTATCATATTTATATGTCATTAGTTTTGACTAAGCCAAATTGGGTGGATTTGTAGTTACAACAAATTGACAGGCCCTAGGGTGCTTTGTGGATTGCATCAGCATGTTTGGGTAGTGGGTTGATTGGGAGTCTCGATAGGCCATGTGGCTTTTTACTGTCTCTATATTCTTAATGTCTTAATGTTAATGTCTTCTAATGCACTCTGTGTGCGAGCGTATCCCTAAAAGAACTGTACGACACCGCTCGTGCGCAGCGCGCATTAGAAGCGAGCGCTTCAGCGAGCGGTTCTGCCATTAATCTGCCATGCATTCTGAGATTATATCTTTGGTATTGATTAGTTAATATATATATATAGATATATATATATATATATATATATATTATATATAATATAATATATATATTATATATATATATATATATATATATAAATATTATATATATATATATACGTAATTATTTAAAAAAAAAAATTCATAAGTAAAATTTATGCAAATGTAGAACAATGTAAATTTTTCAGTTTTATTTACTTTTATTAAATTTTATTTTAAAAAACAGATTTAAGTTAATATATACGCAATTATAAACAAATATTTCATTTTTTAAAAATATTTTGTGTAATTTAACCGAAGCAATTTCACTCTTACGTGGTTCGAACAAACTATAGTTAATATAAATTATATATGGGTAACAACGATATCCGAAAACTTACGATTATCTGAAAAAATAATCGATATCTAATAAGATTACCCTAAAACAATGGACTATTACCATATATATATACATATATATATATATATATATATATATATATATATATAATATATATATATATATATATATATATATATATATATATATATATATATATATATATTATATATATATTTATAAATATATATATATATTATATATATATATATATA
>JABUQX010102296.1:0-5000 GCA_015478945.1 Trachelipus rathkii | reverse complement strand
TGGGGAGGAATCCACCATGTTATTGTCATTGTCCAATAAAGTGTCTTCGCGTTCTTCAACCTTTTCTACCCTTCCTTCGCCACGTACCCTTGTGGTGCGTTATTTTTGACGAGTAGTATATATATATATATATATATATATATATATATATATATATATATATATAGATATAAATAAAGTATAAAAATATATATATATATATATATATATATATATATATATATATATATATATGCATATATATTATATATATATATATATATATATATATATATATATATATATAAGTATATATATATATATATATATATATATATATATATATATATATATATATATATATATATATATATATATATATATATATATATATATATATATATATATTATATATAAATATATATATATATATATATATATATATATATATATATAAGTTTAAATATGGTAAATAAACTATCAAAGTAGTTAGCTTTTCCTGTTCGTTTTTGAAAAACAAATAAAAGTAGAAACGATGATTTTTCCTTGCTTTTGATAAACAAAGGTAAATATGGGCAGTTCTTGAGTGACATCGTCATTCTCTTGTGAGCGTTTGCCCAGTCAAGATCTAAAACTAAGTAAGAAGTTTGAAATGAACTCCAGCGATCAAGCATCAACAACGTGTCCTAACATAGTTAGACTACCAACTGCCTTTGTAAACAGAAGGAAGCCAAAGTTTCTGCTGAATAAATTTTTGAAGAGCTCTTAGAAAAAATCTCACTAGTTCAAGAAGAATTAGCCATCTTCATGATAAACGAGGACTTGGACCTGAAGCCCCAAGAATATTTCAATAGCAACGTAATTAAGTTGAAGGAGATAAGAAGAAAATTACACTCGTATTATAAAGAAAATCGCTCTTTCTTTAGAAGAACTGACAATAAAAAGCACACTGATTTGCATTCACTTTACTTTGAAAGGGACAATAAATAAAAGAACCAAAAGGCCGTAAACCGGTTTAATCTTCCAACATGTTTTCAAAAAACTTAGTGTCATACAAAATGGTTTCAAGTATATGAATGACGAAGGCTTCGACGTAAATGCCCTTGAATTTATTCAAAATATTAATAATTTGTCGATATAATTCGATATATATATATATATATATATATATATATATATATATATATATATATATATATATATATATATATATATATATATATATATATATATATATATATATATATATATAAAAACAAAACAATCTAGCCTAGACTTGATAGCCCCCAAGTAGCCTAACCTATGGATTATGAAAGCTGAGTACGCCCTATTCATGGATCATAGAGGCCCACAAGTAGGACCTAACCTATTACAGCTTATTGGATTATGAGAAAGCCTCCAAGTAAGCCTAACCTAATAAATTATGAAGGCCAACTATTTTGGCACAGATTTACTATATATATATATTTATATATATATATATATATATATATATATATATATATATATATATATATATATATATATATATGCTCTCTTCTCTATATATAACATGGCAACTACTAAACCTCACGTAATTGTTTAGTGATTACTTCCCCCTAGTTAGTTTGAATCTTTCGTCATTAGAATATAAATTTTTTTAGCTATTTTCCATAGAAATTTTGCCATATATTATTTACCTGAGACCATCTGCTTTGTGTCTTGTAAAATGCAATGAAAATACTTTAGGAAGGTTTGTAAAGTCCATTCTCATTATAAATATGTATTAAATGACATAAATTAATATTTACAATCCGCTAAATAAATGTTTAAATGTTATGAAACACTCATGTGAAATAGGTCATATAAATTCATAGTGTAGTGGAAACATTCATGTGAAATGACATAACTATCGTAACTTTTACAACTAACATCTATCTTTAATAAACTTTTTTCAATATCGTCAGAGTAGTTTGTTAAGCAAAGATTTCTTTTTATAACAATGATATTTCAAACTGGTACAACTTCCCCCCCTTAAGAAAAATAATATCTATTTTTGGACAGAAAAATTTTGCGCTCAGAAAAAAGATATAATTATTAAAGCATATATATATATATATATATATATATATATATATATATATATATATATATATATATATATATATATATATATATATATATATAACTATAATATATATATATATATAACTATATATATATATAAAATATAATAACACAAAAAAAATATATTAAATATATATATATATATATATATATATATATATATATATATATATATATATATATATATATATATATATATATATATATATATATATATATATATATATATATATATATATATATATATATATATATATATATATATATATATATATATATATATATATATATATATATATATATATATATATATATATATATATATATATATATATATATATATATATATATATATATATATATATATATATATACTATATATAATATATATATATATATATATATATATATATATATATATATATATATATATATATATATATATATATATATATATACAAAATCAAAGATATTAAATGAATGGTAAATTTTATATATAAATATTTGGACAAAGTTACTTAACTCCTACACGGAACAGAAGGTCGGATCAAAAAATTTTTTTTGCAGGTAACCTCTATGATACATAAATAAATGTTCTAGGGGCGAAATGATTTTTTGTTCCTATTTTCTAGGGTGAAGTGAGGGTTAGGCTAGGTTGGACAAGTTGGGACAGGTTAGTTTAAGGTTAGGTCACTAAGAATAAATTTTCCCCCAACGTCTATACTAATATTTACTAACTTTAAAACACTACTTATGGACACATCTGATAAAAAAATATTATAATATTTGATAAACAATTATATATATATATATATATATATATATATATATATATATATATATATATATATATATATATATATATATATATATATATATATATATATATATATATACTATTTTTATTTTATTTTCATAACGTATATAAAAAGTTTAGTTCCCCATACCATATTTTCTTAAAACATTGAAAAGACAATATTGGGGGAATGTAATAGGAATGTCGCTTAAATTTGGGTGAAGGAGGCAGATTCAAAGGTGCAAGGCTCTCGACTCCTCCCATTCCCACCAATTTATGACCGTATAACGCACGCAGGCAGAAGTAGTTCGGTAGTTAATACACAAAAAAAAATTAGTTACTTTTCAAAAATTTTCGCTTCCCCTCTAAAATAGCTTATTTTTATCTGTACTTTCGTTTGATATAAAATACATTTACTAATTTACTCTATTAGCGTGTTGGCGTTAAGTAACTTTAACCTAAATATTTTGACCAATTCATAATGTGTAAGAAGATCATATAATTTAAAAAAAAAAACTTTCCTTACATAAATATAAACGTCTATTTAATTTGAAAAAAAGCTTCACCTACAAATATTTAAATAAATTCTATTTCAATAGTTTAAATATATTTAAAGTAATAAATTATACTGCCGCTGAAACGATGCTGGGGTAGCGTGTTTGACTCGTTTGAGCAAGGTTCGGGATTCGAATCTCGAGTAAGAACACCTTGTGTGACAAAGGTCCCTAGTTAAATTATACGCCATTGACACCCTGTAAAAGAGTTATATATAAATATACATATATATATATATATATATATATATATATATATATATATATATATATATATATATATATATATATATATATATATATATATATATATATATATATATATATATATATATATATATATAAATATATATCTTATATATATATATATATATATATATATATATATGTATATATATATAATAATATATATATATATAATATATATATATATATATATATATATATATATATATATATATATATATATATATATATATATATATATATATATATATCAGATGCGACTACTACACTCGGGCTTCTCGGGTTTAGCCCGAGATATCATTATAGAAACGATCGATTTTCTTCAGATTTCATAAAGTTACGATAAAATTCTCTTATTTTTAGCGAAAATTGGCCATATATGAAAGAAAATATTACATAATAAATATAAAAGATTATTTAAAATATAAACAAAAAGTGTAAGAATCGCTGCCATTGAATAATGCTATTTTTTCAATCATTTATAAAACGTGACGGCTCCGCTCATCCGAAATAGCAGAGTTAAAATTTTTTAGACAGTGTACACTAGTAAATTATAATTTTTTTACAAGATGTTGTTTTTTTCCAAGGAATCTAATAAAACACTCGTTTTATTTAAAAAAAAATTAAAATAAACATTTATTTGTTCTTAATGCACATTTCAGATACCAAAAATTAATATTTAAATTCTAATACTTCAATAAAAAAACTAACTTGAAATACTATAGTTAATCATAGAATTTAATTTTGAATTAAAGAAAACTTTTTTAATTAGCAATAACTAGTGAATAATATAATGTGAATATAATATATATATATATATATATATATATATATATATATATATATATATATATATATATATATATATATATATATATATATATATATATATATAGTAAAATTATATATAAATATATATGTATAATAATAATAATATATATATATATATAATATATATATATAATATATATATATATAATAATATAATAATAATATATATATATATATATATAATAATATAATATAATAATAATAATAATAATAATAATAATAATATATAGAGTACACTTTAAAAAATTCTGGGTCATGCTGATATATATGTAATAATATAATAATATATATAATATAATAATAATAATATATAATAATATAATATATATATATAATAATAATAATAATAATAATAATAATATATATAATAATATAATAATAATATAATATAAAATATATATATATAATAATATATATATAATAATAATAATAATAATAATAATAATAATAATAATAATATAATAATAATAATATAATATATATATATA
>JABUQX010102295.1:65000-67012 GCA_015478945.1 Trachelipus rathkii | reverse complement strand
CGTGCCGCTTCACTCGACCCTTCATTCTTCAGCTCATTTCAATTCTGCTCCATCTTTTACTTCTAGAATTGCCTCTCGTCTTAATCTTTTCCGATTCTATTTTGCTGCTATCTGGATAGAATTTCCGAATGGGGTCGTCTCAACCTTGAAATTCAATTCTTTAAACCCAAATCTCCCTCTCTAAAATACCTTCTAACTTTTCTATCTCTTTGACGGTTCTTTCGTCTCTCCTGATGACAATATAAACATCCTTGGCCTTAACATAAAAAAAGGTCTTTGAAGCAACCTCACATCACAACGTTTGCTGGGGCGGCATCAAAGCATCTACGGGTTCTGTTTAGAGTGCGAGACTTTTTTTCCTCTTCTAAGTTATTCCAGCTATACAAGGCATCCACCCTTGTATGGGGTACTGTTCTCATATCTGGGGCTCTGGTTTCCCAGCTTTTGGACATGGTCGAGTCAAAGCCAAAAGACCTATAAACTGTTCTTGCTTTCCAGTTCACTTGAACCTCTATCTTTACGGCGCGTTGGTGCTTTATCTCTCTTCTATAGTATCGCAGCAGCAGAGTGTTCAAGGGCACTACACCGCTATGTGCCACCACCTTTTTGTTGCTCTAGTACTTTAAAGGGGTGCTGTATCTACGCACGAGTTTTGTGTAGATATTGGTAACTCAGGCTAGTTTGCTGCGGTGTTTCCTTTTCCGCCACTGTTCTGTGGAACTCTCTTCCATCTTCTGTGTTCCTGCTGAATTCAATGTCCCTCACTTCCGAAAAGCCTTCCCTCTAGTGCAGACCATCTGCGTAATTTGCGCTATTGGATGAAATTTTGGCGTGCAACATACCCTCATGAATAGGGCTCTGCCCGTGGTGGTGAAAATAAGCTAAAAAAAAAAAAAAGCAGAGAGACGGTTAACGTTAACGGTGCTTAACGTTAACTTCCACTATTCTTACCGATAAGCAGCAATGATTAACGCCGTTTTTGTTAACGATTAAATTAACGACGTTAACTGCTCATTAACGGTGCCCACCTTTGATTATATATATATATATATATATATACGCATATATATATATATACGCTATATATATACTCTCTCTCTCTCCTCTTACTATATATATATATATATATATATATATATATATATATATACTTATACTATATATATATATATATATATATACTATATATATACTCTATTTTCTTTATCATGGTATGTATGGCATTCCAGTGCCTAATGGTTAGCCTTTCCGTTATGCGTTCATATCCACACTCATCCTCAGACAACATATCATATACATATAATATCCACACCCTCTTCTAGACAACATCTTACACAGACGTCCCTATCTCCTATATCCATACGTTGTGGGGATAAAAGTTGCCCACATCGTAAGTTCTGCATAACAATGAGAAGGCGACTAAGGATATGCCCGGTGGTTGTTAAGGTTGTCTGCGTACTACCACTTTATCTTTGCCGGAATACTAATGCCTCGGAGAAGGTCGTGATCGCAGTAAGAATCCTATCCTTCGGCGAAAATGTATGAGTCGTATCTGTACATGGAATGCCAAAGGAATAAATGTTGAGGAGATGAGGAGAGAGGTGATGGATGTATTTAGAAAAGATTAAATTTGATTTGCTCGCTGTGACTGAAAGGCTCAAAAGGTGAAAGGAAACTGTGAAAATGAGCGGTGTGGTGTGAAATGTGTTTGTGTTGCTATGGATGAGAAGGGGGATAGAAGGATTTGCCAATTCTGATGAGTGAGTTGTGGTAGAGAGCTATGGTAGATTTGTGTGTGTAAGTACTAGAAGTCTAAAGGTTAAATTTAAGTTTGAAAAGGTCAATTTGTGTGGTTGACGCACTTATGATCCATCTGAGGTAATATTGAAAAATTACGATTTTCTGGGAGGGATAATCTGAATGATGTTTTGGATGGGAGAGGAGGAACTCAGGAGGGAATTCAGTTCATTTCACACATATCACCATTCAAAGTTTAGTTGTCACCTGCACTC
>JABUQX010102295.1:57500-60000 GCA_015478945.1 Trachelipus rathkii | reverse complement strand
AAACCTAATTTAGTCAGCTATATATATATAAAAAATATATATATATATATATATATATAACATATATATATATATATATATATATATATTTTATTATATATATATAACAATATATATATATATATATGTATATATATATATATATATATATATATATATGGCTTATATATATAATAACATATATATAATAATATACTATATATACTGTATATATATAACAACAATAATATATAACTATATATATATGTAACAATAACTATATATTGTATATGCTATATATATATATAACATAATAACCCATGTATAGCACTAGTGATATATATTTAACTGATTATCATGAGTATTATAATCATTCTCCAAGTATCTATGTCGCTAGATCTGGCTCCACATGGGAATCCTACACCCTCGCAGTAGTGATCGATTATATTTTTATCATGTAATTTAAATTTTTATTTGGCAGATGTTGGTTCATGTATGTACTGAAAACATTGCCTTAATATTACTGAAATAAATGATCACAAAGTCTTAATTAATTTTCCTATTTATTATTATTAGAAGATTTCCAAGAAACA
The DNA here is from genome assembly GCA_015478945.1 of Trachelipus rathkii. NCBI lineage: Eukaryota > Metazoa > Arthropoda > Malacostraca > Isopoda > Trachelipodidae > Trachelipus > Trachelipus rathkii. The sequence continues at coordinate 59,428 of JABUQX010102295.1, read as the reverse complement.
ATTTATTATATACGAGTATATATATATATATATATATATAGTATATATATAAATATATACTCTTATATCTATATATATATATATATATATATATATATATATATATATAAACAACTTAACATATTATATATATATATATAAAATAGATACTACAAATATTAATATAATTATATATATATATATATATATATATATATATATATATATATATATATATATACACAAAATACACATACTGTGTGCCATATTGTTCTACTACTTTTCTGTTTCCGGTGCGTCATCCTTATACTGATCTTGAAAGGGGAAGAGAGAAGGTGGATGGTAATAATATATATAACTATATATATATATATATATATACTGCTATGCATATATATAACCAATGACCAATAGTGCCAGCAACCTTCTTATATATATATTCTTTCTTAATATATGCTAATATGTAATATATATATATATAGTAATATATATAGTAATATATATATAGCCTTAATAATAACTTATAACCTTAGTAACTATATATAGCATATATATATATATATGTATTTATATATAAATATATATATATATATCTATATATAATATAATAATATATATATATATATATGTATATATAACCAATAATAATAACAATAATAGCCTCCTCTCTCTCGACTAATAACAACTTGCATATAATATATATATGTTCATAACAATAATATATATTTCCTCTAATAGCTCGTTATAGCGACCTCTACGTAGGTATATATTTTACTGTATATGTATATGATCATAATGCTAATATTCACATATATATATATATATATATATATATATATATATATATTTATACTAAAATTTTTAAGGTAACGATAATTTCATTTCCTCTTTGCATTTGCATTACAGTTGTTTTAAAACTTTTAAGTGAGTAAAAATTCTTTAACTTCAATTTAAGAGAAAAATAATGAATAAAAAAAATAAGAGAAGAGAAGAACTCTTGAAAAAAAGATGAAAACACTTGAAACATTTCAAAAGAAGAGAAACAAAATAAAAGCCTAAACCTTTAGGATGATCGTAAACTTTGTTTTAAAATGTTTTACGTTATGCAGATAGGTAAAACATACACACCAAAACATACTGCGGAAAAGAAGAAATACATTATCAACTGCATTAAGAATCTTTGAAATTTTTTTTTTATTATTATTATTATTTTGAATTTTTTTTTTAAATATATTTAAATATTAATTCATTTGTCGTTCTATTCAATTGTAACGCGAAAAAAATAAATAAAATTCAGAATTTAAAAAAATTTGATTCTATCATAATATTATTTTTTTTATTTTTATTTTATTCTCAGTTTTTGTATGAATACAAGTAAAATAATTAAAATGTGAATTTAAATAATACTTTTTTTAAAATCCTCATTTATAGTTTAAAAACAATGGTTTAAAACATGATTTAAACCGAAGAAAAAAATGGTTTAATTCGTTAAAAAATCTATTTAAAATGATTTTTTTTGTTGCTTTTTTAAGCATTTTTATTTCATATTTTAATTTCTATATGCAAAAAGCTCAAAACTAATATATATATATATATATATATATATATATATATATATATATATATATATATATATATATATATATATATATATATATATATAGGATCAGGAGGAAAAAAAATACATATAAAGACTATATATATAACGTGCGAGGTCTTCGTATATATATATATATATATATATCCATATACTGCTTATGCTGCTCTCTATATATATATATATATATATATATATATATATATATATATATATATATATACTATACTATACTTATATATATATATATATATATATATATATATATATATATAAATATATATATATATATATAACTGCTATATATATATATATATATACTGCTATATATAACATATGCCTGCTACTGCTA
>JABUQX010102295.1:45000-47500 GCA_015478945.1 Trachelipus rathkii | reverse complement strand
CGTCGAAAGGAGATAGGAAAGTTAGAGGGTGTGTCTTAGAGAGGGAGATTTGTAGAAGTTGGGTTTTTAAGGAGTTGAATTTTCAGAAGGTTGAGACGACCCCACCCGGAAATTCTGTCCAGATCCTTGAGAATAGAATCGGAAGATTGAGACGAGAGAGGCAAATTTCTAGAAAGTAAAAAAGAGGGGGCAAGAAGTGAAATGAGTTGAAGAATGAAGGGGGTCAGGGTCATGTCCGGTATGCAGGTGGATGATAGAGTTAGATGTGTGCAGGTGAGAGAAGATCATTAATGAAAAGTAAGGAATAAAGTAGTAGGAGATCAGACAGAACCCTGAGGAACACCACTATTGATGAAAAGAAGAAGAAGTCGCCCCATCAACAACAGCCGATATTGAGCGATTTGAAAGAAAACTAGACATAAGTAAGCAAGGAAGGAGGAAACATAAAGGAGGGGGCTTGGAACGCGACGCGTGCCTACCGGTCAAATGCGCTAGGATAGGACAAGCGCCACTACGCAGAATCTCCCCCGTAGTTCTTGAGGGCGGAAAACCATGAATCAGTTAGATGGGAAAGTATATCGCCAGTAGACCTCGAGCGCCAGCCGTACTGGCGATCGGAAAGAAATGTCCAGATCTAAGAAATGAGAGTTGAGAAAGGGTTTCAAAAGATCTTAGATAGAATACCAAAATTGAGAGCCATGGGGCCCTGGTTAGAAGGATCAGAGCGGCTTCCTTTTTTCGGAATAGGTTGGACATGTGCGTGCTTCTAACACTGAGGGAAAGTGCTAGTACTGAGACATAGAGAAAATAGTTGAACGAGGGCAGGGGACAGCATGGAAGCACACTCCCTCAAAACTCGGGGGAGGAATGCCATCCTGGCCACCCGCCTTCCTAACGTTCTGCCGGTTGATCTTGAAATGTAATCACAGGCAAGGCATAGGACACCTGAGAGGAGAAGGAGGAGGTTGAGGGTTGCCAAAATCGTCCAGGGTTGAGTTGGAGGAAAATAGGAGGCCGAGGAGATTGGCCTTTTCAGTTGGAGAATTAGCAACAAAACCATCAGATCGAATAAGAGGAAGGAAGGGCGATTTACAAGAAGTTTGTTCAGAATCTGTTTTGCTTAAGGCCAAGAAGAATTTATCAGCAGAGGTCAAGGAGGTTAGCGCGCTTTCGTTTGATGAAACTACGCTTTGCTCGATCGAAGAGTAATATCCTGCAACGCGATTTCTAAATGAAAATTAGCAAGAGTGATATAAGAGAACGAGAATTTTTCACTCCCGATACGCACACCTCTCTAGCCCTGAATGGCCAGAGGGCAAGCACGATCAGACCATGGTTATGAGGAGAGAAAAATTTATCTGAAGAAGGAATGAACCTGCTCATCCCATCAACGATTACCGCTCCCTCCAGAAGTCGAAGCGTCGCCAGAGACAAAGCAGTCATTCCAATTATAGTTAGCGTAGAAGCAACGCAAGGCCCCATCGGCCCGATCAAAGTGCCGAGAAAACGCGTAGGGCAGGATGGGTATTGGAGAAGAAAGTAAAATTGAGGTATAAGGTTGTGGTCAGATTTACCGATAGGGGCGAAAGTGGTGTATTTAAAAAGAGAAGGACTAGTGGTGAACTCATAGGTCAAGTGTGTTCAAGAAGTGGTTGGGACGATCCGGAATGTGTGTGGGTTCTTTGATTAGTTGCTCAGAATGCTCAATGATTCGGCCTCCTCCCCACCTAGATCAGTATGAGAGGACCCCAACCATTCAGTGTTGTGTACATTAATCCCCTAAATAGAGGACCTCAGTATTTGGATGAGAGAGATATATACCAGTCTCGTGAGAAGTAGTAAGATATTCAAAAGGCGTGAAAATCTGTTCTGCTAGGAGAACAGTAGCAGAAGCACAAGATTATTGTAGTAGAAGGAAGAAAGATTTTAAGCCATAGAACATCGAAGTTAGGAGATTCGAAATTCTCGAGCGTGTTATAGAAGTGTTTATGTTTACATAGGCACATACTCCACCCTTCAGACGGAAAAATTTATGAAATAAGTTGTAGTTGGATACGTTAAATGAGTTAGAGGAGGAATTTTTAGCCATCTGAGTCTCAGACAAGAGCAAAAGGTTAGGGTTAGAATTAGAGAGGTAAATATAAGAGCAAATTCACAGTAGCAGCTGATACTGAAACTGGAGAACATCCCTGTGATTGGTGGCAAAGTAGTAGCTTAGCCAATAAGTCATTTACAGAAATTGTAACAGGAATGGGATCACATCAAGAGCAGGAAAAAAAGTAATAGCGGTAGTACAGGGCGTCGAAGTAACGTGCCAAGCTACCCAACCTTGGGGATTAGAAATCCTCGCCGCTCAGCGCACCACCGCTCGCAAAGAACCTGTGGTTCGCTGCATTGTATATATATATATATATATATATATATATATATATATATATATATATATATATATATATATATATATATATATATATATATATATATAAATCACATGACCCTA
>JABUQX010102295.1:35000-40000 GCA_015478945.1 Trachelipus rathkii | reverse complement strand
TTGTAGCAATAGACATCAACAAGACATTCTCATCTTTTTACCTGTTTGTAACTATCTATCTATCTATCTATCTATCTATCTATCTATCTATCTATCTATCTATCTATCTATCTATCTATCTATCTATCTATCTATCTATCTATCTATCTATCTATCTATCTATCTTTATCATCTTACCTCTATCTATCTATCTATCTATCTATCCATCTATCTATCTATCTATCTTTACCTTTTAATAGTCAAAGTCTTAAGCACAAACATAACCATAACCATCAATGACAAAAAAAATAACAACAAATTTCCTATCCAGTCACACAGCTAGATTTACCCCAGGGAGTCCCTGCGCGCGAATAAGTTGTTACACGGCAACGTTCTCTGACAGAGCCAATCTTTCAACTACACTTTAATTTGAGATTGGGAGGTATGTCAGACAGAAAGATATAAGAAAGTGAGCTTTTATGAGTTGAAATTTACCAATCTGAGGTTAGCTCATAGACAAATCCTGTCCAGTTCAGCCAGAAATGAATCAGAAAGTTGAAAAAGAGGAACAACTCTAAATGAAAGAGATGAATAAAATAAGATGAATTAAGAATTGAACTAATAAAATAAAAATGAATAGGGTTAAAAGAGCAGGTCAGTGAAGGGAGAGTTGCTTCATCAGCAACTTAATAAATTAATAAACTAGAGAAAAAAATGTTAAGATCGAACTAAATGAGAGATAACCCAATGGAAGGAGGATAAAAGAGAAGAAAAGCATAACATACCCGGTCAAAAACCTTGTATATACACTACCGTGCAAGACTCCTCATAATCCCTTAGTATACTGCGACAGTGGATCACTAAATGGGAGAAAAAATCATCATTTCACCTCAAGGGCAAACGTCATTCTGATAATTAGAGAAAGAGATTGCGATTCCAGATTATCCAGGAAATAAGAGCTAATTGTAGATTCAGATATTTTAGACACTACAAATAAAAGCAAAAGGGCGATTTTTAGAGGGTTGAGAATATGTTATTTTCTTCTGAGCCAGATGATTATTTGTGTTCTTTAGTCTAAAGAGAGGTATTATTACTATTGTTAAGAAAAAGAGAGTAAAATTGGATAAGGACAAGAGCAACGTCGGAATAACATTCACTCAAGACACAAGGAGATAAAACACCCCAGTCTCTTGCCTCCTTAACTTTAACAGATACTAGCATCTCATACACATTATAATACGCAATCAATGTAACCAAGAGGTATATGTGTGACACCTGAGAGGAAAAGAGACTCGAGTAGGAATTCCAAGCTAAAATTAGTAGAACATAGCAGACCAAAGGGGTCAACAGGTTTAGCCTTTAAAGAAGGAAAATTATCAATAGTTGTGTTAGAGTGAAACAAGAAAAGGCAGAATTTCTGAAATAGTTGGAAATATTTCTGGCAAAAGAGCAGAAACTTTTGTCAGTAATATATACATATATATATATATATATATATATATATATATATATATATATATATATATATATATATATATATGTATATATATATATATCATATATATATATATATATATATCATTCTTAATATATATATATATATATACTATACATACATTAGTATATATGTGTGCGTATGTGTTTGTGTATGTGTAGCCTGTTATTTCGTATTCTACATCTATTCACAATATCTTGTTTAAATTAGTTTTTTTTTCTATATTTTCCTTTGCTGTTCCATTAATGAAATTATTCTATGAAAATCAAACCTAATCAAATTTGTTTAAAAAGCTCATTTTATAACAGACTATTTTATAATTTTATTGAAATCGATTAACCATGATGAACCAATCAATAAGATACGAAAAATATACGATAATATATAAATATATATATATATATATATATATATATATATATATATATATATATATATATATATATATATATATATATATATATATATATATATATATATATATATATATATATCTATATATATATATATATATATATATATATATTCTTTATATATTTATATTTATATTTATATTTATATATATATATATATATATATATATATATATATATATATTTATATACATCTTTATATCTTTTTTATATATATATATATTTTATATATATATATATATATATATATATATATATATATATATATATATATATATATATATATATATATATATATATATATATCTATATACTATATATATATATATATATATATATATAAATCTATGGTGTTATGGTCGCAGTATTAATATTTAACATGCAGTATAGTAAAAAAAACCAATATTACGGTTTTTTGTGCTTTCCCCCCCCCCCCCCCCATGTGACCCTCTCAAATACGAAATATTTTAGTCTTTATCCTATCCAAATATTTTTCAAATATATGGTCTCTATCTTTCAGTCCCCTTCCTGCACCATAGTTCCAATCTATATTTTCAATATTTTTTTTTTATCCCAGAGTGGTAGATGAACCCCGCTGTCACCCTTCCTTATGGGAGGGGCAGCCGGCGTCTTCTGTGCTGACTGGATGTGAGCCGAATCACTCGTTAGTGATTCGGTGCGCTTAATCTAGCATGAGGTCTGGCATTTTTCCCCTGACCCCTCTGGAAAACCTATAATAAGAAAATACCCGCCTCCTAGCGCGATTCTCCTAGTACAAACCTCATGGACTTGAAACCCACTAAGGAAGAATTTCAAACTTAATTTAACTAAAGAAACGAATAAATCGTCTAGGACACCATTGGAATTTTTAGGTAATGAACAGGCAATGATTAATGGCCAACAATTTCTAGAAAATACCACGATTCCCTCCACTTCACCTGGAAGGGTTCTGCCTACTCCCAGCGATCCCATCCCCGGAACGCCCTCGACATTCCGGAGACGAAACGTTCATTTCCCTTCCAATTATTTATATCCTACTTATTTTACATCAATTATAATGTGAATTTATTTAGCAATATTTATTTATTTAAAAAAATAATAGGATCGAGGAAGGATATGTTTGTATGGTGAATAAACGTTCTGATTGGAATCTAGGCTCATAAAGTTAGATTTGAAGGTAATTTTTGTCACCTTGATGGTCGAGTAGTTATGACAATGGACATTTTGATTCAAGCACGCACGAGCGGTGGCTCGAATCCCGTAGAAAAAAATTATATTGATTGAATATGTATAACCAGCATAACCAACATATATATATATATATATATATGCTATGTATACAACACCAGCAACAACAACAACAACATATATCTCTATATATATATATATATATATAGTTATAATTATATACCTCAGCGTAGGAGTTGTTTCGCCAGCTCTCACTGACCAGAGGACAGCACAACAGTCTCCACTGTAACTTGATCTGGGTTTTTATGTTCTGAAGGCAGTTCAAAACTCAGCTGCAGGCTCCCAGGTGGTAACATGATTTTGGGACCTTGGCCTTAAAGTTTAGTTCTGCAAATCTGCCCGTGTTACCCTCTGAGAGGGATGAAATATTAAAGAGTTTATATATATATATATATATATATATATATATATATATATATATATATCATATATATGTATAATAATATAACTATATATATCATATATATCTCTCACTCTCACTATATCATAACTCCCATATATATTATATATATATATATATATATATATATATATATATAAATATATATATATATATATATATATAATAACTATATATATATATATATATATATATATATATACATATCTGTAATATATATAACATAACCCAACATATATTATATTCTTCTTTAATAACTTAACAACCATATATATACCTATATACCACTCTATATATATATATATATATATCTTTCTCTATATCTATATAATATATAAGAAGGTGGAGAGATGGTTGTATGGGTTATATAATATATTGGAAGGTGTTGAGGTACCTGGGTTGAGATGGTTGTTTGGTTCCTATAGGGGAAAGAGGATAGATGAATGTGGGGAGCCTGCCAGTCCTGTCTTTTCGATGTGGTAGGAGTGTATGGAATGTGATTGTGAGAAGTGAAATTTAACAGGAGAGGAAGAATGGGGAAGAACAAGGAGGATTAGGAGAAGAGAGTTTGTGGATAGTGTTTACACTAAAAGATGCCCATGGAAAATATAGAAGGAAAGTGTATGGGTGTTTTCTAGATTTAGGAGTGAAGAGGGGTGAATTGTGGAGGGTGTTGGAGAAAAATAGAATTACAGGTGAGTGTTAAGTGTAGGGGCCTTTATGAATGTGTCTGAATGTGTGTGAGAGTGTTGGGAGGAAGTGAATGTTTGGAGGTGGCCAAGAGGATTGAAGGCAGGGGTGTACTTCTGTCCTTGTATTTCTTTGTTGTTTATAGATGTTTGCAGAGGAATGGTGAGGGAGGGGTGGGGGGTGAATGATAGAAGTGAAGTGAACATGATACTGTTTGCGGACGATACTGCCCTAGTGGTGTGGCGAAGAACGCGGAAGGGCTGAGGTATTTGGTGAGGGAGTTTGAGAGAATGTGTGGACAAAAGGGGCTTAAAATAAATCCAGGTAAGAGTAAAGTGTTAGTGTTTGAGGAGGAGGAAGGTGAGGAGGGGGAGGGGTTGGAGGTTAGAGTAGGGGGGGTAGAAGATTTTTAGATATTTAGGGATGGATTTGGGTAAGGGGGAGGGATGAAGGAGGAGATAGAACATAGAGTAGGAGAAGGAATGAGAGCTTTGAGTGGTCTGAGAGAAGTATGGAAAGGGGGGGATTTATCACAGAAAGTTAAGATAAGTATGTTTGAAAAAATTTGTGTACCAGCGTGGTGTTGTATGGGTGTGAAACGTGGGGGTTGAATGCCAGGTCCAGGAAGAAGTTGGAAGTATTTGAGATGAAGGGGTTGAGAGCGGTTTGTGGGGTTAGCAGAAGGGAGAGGATTAGGAATAGGGTGGTGAGGGAGAGATGTGATTGGAGGAATGGGTTGGTGGGAAGAGCGGAGAAGGGAATGTTAAGATGGTAT
>JABUQX010102295.1:0-22500 GCA_015478945.1 Trachelipus rathkii | reverse complement strand
ACAAGGATTGATTTGGGTAGGAATTTTTTACCACATCTCACGACATGTGTAAAAAATATATGAATGTGTGTTGTCTTGTCTTCTTGGATTAGTATAAAAAGTGTCTTTGCTTTACGGAGGCATTATTAATGATGTGGTGTGGATAGGATAATTTACGAAAAGTTGAAGATTTACGGGCAGGGCCCTTTTCCAATGGAGGGGGAAAAACAAATTCCTGAGTGTCTAAGGAAAAGGAAGATAAAGTGCCAATTAGTTTTTTGGAGAGGGGAAGAGAACCAGTGAAAAATTTAATTAGGCGTGTGGCAGTAGGTTTTTCTGTAGATAGAGAATTGTATGTGATTATGAGAGACCAAGCAAGAGCGCATCTAAAAAAGAGGATCGAGTTGGTGGTGGCAAAGCTCAAGGTAAATTTAATGTTAGGGTGGATGTTGTTGGTATGGTTGTTGATATCGTTTGGATTGGTGTTAACAGGAATGGCTGCAAAAAAATGTCGTCAACATATCGGAACCAAGAGGAATTATTAAGAGGATGGGGAAGAATATGATAGATTTCCAAGAGTTCCATAAAGATGTTTGCAAGAATGGGAGAGATGGGAGATCTCATGCTTAAACCATTGTTTTGTTTAGTAGAAGTTTTGTAAACTGGAAATATTGTGCTCAAGGTAAGGAGAATGAAGCTTTTAATGAGAGGGAAGGATGAGAAAGGTTAATTGGGTTTTCAAAATGAAGCGTTCGAGCAGAGAAAGATATTAAGAGGACAGGACAGAAGTAAAAGGGAAACGAACAAAACTAAGAGCTGTGGTATTAGTGTTAATGTCTCTGGACTTGGAAATGAATTCTTCTTTAAATGTTGAGAAGAAGAGATGTGTCCTATGAGGGGTTTTAAGGAGTTAGCAATCCATTTGGAAAGTTTGTATGTAGTTGAGTCAATGTTGGATATAATAGGTCTGAGTGGTATGTTTTGTTTATGTGTTTTTGGTATGCCGTAGAACTGTGAGAGTTTAGGGAGAGTAGATTTTAATTTATTATGTAGTAAAGGAGAGTTAGAAAGGATTCGTTTAAGTTTGTGGTTGAAGATGTTTTGTGAATTTTTTAAAGGGTTTTTTGTAAGAAGGGAATATGTGTTGTTGTCATCTAACAGAGTATTGCATTTGTTAATGTAATCTTGAGTGTTGAGACTGACAATATTGTTTCCTTTGTCTGAGCAAGAGATAGTTATGTTATTGTTTCTTTGGAGAGAGGAAAGGGAAGTATAGAATTTTTTTTTTTTGTCCTTCAAAACTTGCCCAAAAAAATTATCTGATGCAAATTCTTATATTAAAATTAATACTAACCCCCTTAAAAATTCACAATATAATTTTAATAAAAAACTTAAATCTATTTGTAGTAATATACCCGACATTTATAATAAAAATAAGGCGTACATGACTGATCTTGCCCATTTCTATTCCTTGCCAAAGATTCACAAGCCTAATCACCCCTTACGCCCTATCATTTCCAATACTAATTGCACTATTATAAACTTTCTTCCTGGCTATCTTCTCAATTAAAACCATTAATCGGCAAAATTTCACCTTCCAATCTCATCAATACAGAAAATTTCATACAACGTATTCATACACTTAATCCTTCCACACACCAATTTCTTAGCTTTGACGTCACCTCCCTTTTCACTTCCATACCTGTCCCATTTACTCTAAACTTACTAGAAAACTATTTTCAAGAACATAACATCACTTTAAATTATCCTTTCTTCCTTCTTAAGAAACTTATTTCTCTCACACTTGATCACAGTTTCTTTACTTTTAACAATTCTTTTTACCAACAAACTTATGGAATCTCAATGGGTTCTCCATTGTCTCCCACTTTAAGCAATATTTTCATGGAACTCTTTTGAACACCACTACATTTATTCATCACCCCTTCTCTTTCTAAGCCACATGGCTTCGTATGGGACGACGTGTTCGTGCGCACTCAAATGACATCATATAAATTCATTTTACAACATATCAATAACATTCAGTCCCTCTATCTCCTTCACACATGAAATACCTATTAACTCTCTCTACCTTTCTTGATACTTTAATTTCATGGAAAAAACTCTCCACATCTATCCTTTCTGTCTAACAGAAAACCCACTTTCTTCTCCTCTTATGATACATTGGGCTTCGACTTCATACATTCACACGAAAATTAGCTACACTAGATGCCCTCTATCTTAGAGCCCTTCGAGTTTGCTCTCCTCCTAATCTCTCAACAGAACTCAATTTCTTTTTTCTACTTTCATCAAAACTAAAAATATCCTCCATTATGTCCTTAATTCAGATTTTCGCAAAGCGAAAACAAAAAGTTCTATAATTAGTAACCCTCCCATGTCCTCACACCACTTTTTCTTATCTTCCATTCCTTAGTAAGTTAAATCATCAATTAAAGAACATCTTCCCAAAAATTTCGCTTATAAAAAAATAATGACAATTCCCTTGAAAAAAGGTTTTTAAACCCCTAAAATTAATACTTATCAAACGCCATGCATTTATAAATTCCTTGCTATGACTGTCCATCTGTTTACATCGGCGAGACTAATGATTTACCCAGACGAGTTAAACAACATAAATATGATCTTATCAAGAACTCTCCTAATTCAGCTTTAACAGCCCATCGAACTTTGCACGACCATAAAATCAATATAAATTCCGTTTCTCCATTGAAATACATCAATCAAGTTATGAAGAGGAAAATAATTGAATCGTCATATATATGCAATACTGATAATTTTAATAAGAAACCGGGCGAAGTGAGCCTTGACATAATTCAAAATTCTATACTCCTAAATTCAGGATGCCTTAAGGATGTGAAGAATTTTGATAACTAAGGTTAATTGTAAATATTTTCATTTTACTTTTTTTACTTTGTATATTCTTGTCATTTCATCGGACAGAGGCCTTTGATTGTCTTAGGCGAAAAGCTAATGGTTACTTGTTTGGTTTTATATTGTCATAATTTATCTGTGATGTTTTATTTAAGTATTATTTTACGTGCCAAGATGACTATCCTAATATATATATTATATATAATATATATATAAATATATATATATAGATAATATATATATATTATATTTGATATATTAATATATATATATATATATATATATATATATATATTTAAGGAATTCACGTTAGCCCAATGGATTAAAGTGAGCTTTTTCTATCTAGCTTCAGAAACGTAGTATTTCTCTCGTGAGAGCGAAAGTTCGAATCTGGGTCCAGCTACTTGAACGGACACAAAATATTGCTGTCAGTAGGAGACATTCTGTAATATTTAATTACAGTTTACCGTATAGTGGTTTACACTACTAATTTCAACACCCACACATCACAAAAAACATAGCCAACAAATACAACAGAACAGTCTACTGTATTATAACATACAAGATCACACTCTCTGCTCTCATGCTTTTAGAAAAGAAGGTTTGCCTATTTTGGATTCGAAACCTCGTCCACGGTGGCTAGAATTTGCAAAAGCGTTGAACCGAAGCAGAACTTGCTATCATGCCTAGAAAATCTGCGCATTCTAATACACTTGGTTAGGAAATACATATATCTCAATTTCCCTTGACCAAGAGCCTACTATGGTAGTTAATGAACCCCCAATTCGCGGGATAGAGGTTCGGTGGCTACAAATTAATTTATTTTGTTAACTTTTTAATTTCTTTTAAGTTCTTTTTACATTCTATTCATTCGCTTGAAATATTTTTAATACAAAATATATTTGCAACATACCTAATTATGAGGAAAAAAGTTATATGATTTTAAATTACATTTAAAATTTAAAAGTACCGATTTTTCACATTTCATGTGTTAATGTAATTTTTTCGGAAGAAAGGAAAAAAATATTCTTTTAGAAACACATTGTTTTTATTATTTTTTTGTTATGTCCTATTTCATTTCAGAAATCATGCATTTATATATAAATAATTTATCACTATAGATCTAAGAACGAGACGTATGAATAACGAATTAATCCAAAGGAGGTTTCTAGCATTTACAATCCACCAAAAGCCTGCAAGTAAACTATCTCGAGATTGGTCAACCTGCTGCTATTTTGAACCCAAGCTCACAACGATCTTTTAATAACATACATTAATTAGCGTAAAAAGGAAAGAACTCAAATAAAAGCATTTATCCGAGATTGAGGGAAGAATATCAGACTCATATAATATATTATATATTATATTATATAATATATATATATATATATATATAATATATATATTATATATATATAATAAATATAGTATATATATAGTATTTTTATATATATATAATAGTATATAATATATATATTTTATATATATATATAACCTAATAACTATAATATAACTATATATATATATATATGTATATATATATTATTATATATATATAATATATATATATATATATATATTAATATAATATGATATATATATATATATAGGTGAGCTATAATATTATATATATATATAAATTTATATATATCATATATTATATTCAAAATATATATATATATATATATTTTATATATATATATATATATATATATTATATAATATTATAATATAATTATATTATATTATATTATAATATATATACTTATAAATATATATATATATTTATATATATATATTGATATATTTTGTGAGTATATATATAATATAATATATATATATATCATTTATATCTCTTTCTTCTTTCTTTATCTACCTTTTTTCCCCAGATTAGAGTAAGGAGCGCTACAGCATCCGGAGACGTAGGAGAGTAGGTGACAAATGTCGAAAAAGAAAAGCCCCAGCCTTACCGCCCCCGCTGTACCACTAATAGTGAGAACTCGTCACAGACAGAAAATCCAACCCTAGAGCTTCATGGGACCGGACGGACCCTCACTATGTAAATCGTCAAACGTAAGGGTTCATCCCTTGCCCAGGTGGCCACAACCATGCCCCTATACAAAAACCCCACCATATCTCTACCTATCATGGCACCTTATTTACTTACGCACTCGCACACTCACTATTCTCTCTTCGCATTCGTTCACCGACTCAATCCGACTTTCTCTCTCTCTCTCTCTCTCTCTCTCTCCTCTCTCTCTCTTCTCTCTCTCTCTATATTATATAATTTAATATATATATATATTATACTATTATATTATTTTATTAATATATCTTATAAATATTTATATATATATATACATATTTATTATTATATTATATTTTTTTTATATATATATAGATATTATTAAATATATATAAATATTTATTATATATATTATATATATATATATTATTTTATATATTACCCTATTATATTTTATTATATTATAATATTATATATATTTATATACGGAGAGGTTTCATAGGGGTACAAATTTGGGATTATCATTGTCCTTACAAGGCGATTGTCCTCAATAAGTTACCTGTAAAGTTCTTCATTAGTGTACAATTGAGATGTTAGCAGGGACGGGGTATGATGTGAATATTGGTGTTTATGTTCCGTAAATGTGACGAGTTGGCACGCTGCTACGTAAAGTAGTAACCTATAGAACGGTTTGCTGTCTCTAATATTGGACCCTGCTATAGGTTGCTTGATAGGTACCACCTTATTATAGCGATAGGATGAATATACTAGGAATATATGTTGTTAGTAGCGAGCAATATTTAACTCGGAACGGATTACAGCAATAACATAAAATACATTTGCGAATCATAATAATCTTCTTTTCCTTCTAATATGCCTTAAGAACAATAATATGTGTGTTTTACTATATAAATAGAACAACAATAACTGAATAATAAATAACAAAGAAAGTATGAAATGTTACATAATGCGAACTTAAACTATTTTATTTTTATTTTTCAACTTAGTAATATTATTAATAATAATAATAATCCAATATTAAAATAATAATATAATAATAATAAATAAAACCCTAATAATGATAATAAAATGAAATAATATGTAAGAATACAATAGCAACAACAACAATAACAATATTAATAATGGATAATAATAATAATAATAATAATATAATAATTAATAAAATAATAATAATAATAATAATAATAATAATAATAATAATAAATATAATAATAATATAATAATAATAATAAGTAATAATAATAATAATACATCTTATTAATACATATATATATAATATATATAATAAATAAAATAATAATAGTAATAATAAATAATTATTATAATAATAATAACTAATATCAATTAATAGTAATAAAAATTATAATATTAATAAAAATAATAATAATAATAATAATAATAATAATAATAAATAAAATAATAATAATAATAATAATAATAATAATAATTTTATAATAATAATAATAATAATAATAATTAATAAAATAAGAATAATACTATAATATAATTAATTATAATATATATTATAATATATATAATAATAATAATAATAATAATATAATAATAATAAAATGATATATATTTGAATAAAATAATATTATATTTCTTAATGATAAATTATATAATATATATAATATTTTATATAATAAAATTAATATAATATAATAATAATAATAATATTATATATAATAATAATAATTAATAATAATAATTATAATAAATATTCCTCTACGACATCCCAAATATTCCATCATACATCTATCACTTCTAACTCATTTACCATACAATGAGACTTTACAGGTAACTTTTTAAGACACGCTTGTAATGCGTACCCCCCCCCAAAAGATAATATCCTCCAAATTTGTCCCCCTATTTCGTTAAACACCCTTATATATATATATATATAATTTTTTATATATATATATATATATATATATACTATTAATATATTATTATATATATATATATATGAGAGTACTACATTTTGTTTTACATATTAATATGCCTTTGTATATATATATATATAATAAATATATACTATATATATATATATATAATATTATATATATTATATATATATATATATAATATATTATATATATATTTATATAGAATATATATATATATATATATATATATATATATTATATTTTATATAGTTTATATATTATATATAGCCTATATATATATTATAATATATATTTATTATACTCTGGTGCAAAAGCATTAGAGAAAGATTATAAACAAGCTATCTATGAGTTGTGATAAATTGTCGTTTCCTTTAAAGATCACACTACATCTTTTATTCTTTGTTATGCTTATTTAAAATCTTAAGGCCAACCAATAGATCCTTTCTCCTACCGGGCTAATCTGAGGTTGGGGAACCAGATTCGGTCCTGACCTACTGTAGGCCGTTAAAACGGTGCCCAGGCATGCGCCCTGGCACGCTCTGTATATATTTTATAGTTTAAATTAGAGGTGTTAATAGTCAATTAATGTCCCTATAACAAGATCGTTTGTAAGTGTCATATTTGATACGCTGGATGATCATAAGTGATGTAATAAGATATAAAACCTAGAGAATGGTGAATAAGACCTAGGCAAAGCATTAATCGTGTATTGCACATTGCACCCATTGCAATCGTTCTTAAAACTTATATAGTATTTGAGATCGAAGAATAACATAATTTATTTGGCATTGCTCACTGAAAAATCCCATATTATATTATTATTATATTATATATATATATATATATTATCTATAATATATATATAATATTATATATATATATAATATATATATATATATGATATAGGTAATATATAATTTATATATATATATTTTTATTTATATATATATATATATAATATTATTACTATTATATAATATATATATAATAGTAATATATATATAGATAATATATATATATATATAATATAACATATATATAAAAAAAATGTTAATAAAAATAACTTTGTTGTAATTTCAATACTTTAACTTTAAAAATTAATAAAGAATCAAGTAATGCATTATTTCTGTTTACGTATTTTTTCATTTATTTGTTTAATGAATATGTTAGATCTGTGATTCCAATCCAAAAATACAAAGAAGAGTAGAGTGAGTAATTAGAGAGTTTGGCAACTTCAGGCGTATAGTGCCACAATGGAGATTCATTTAATTAAATCTTGTTTCTTAATTTTATTAAAGTTATCGGGGACATTGAAACTGTATTTAATTCTATGCCCAATTAATTAAAATGACCTCACCCACCGAGTACAGCACCCGACACACACACCACATACTATATTAGTAAACTATTTTCAAGCTTATTTAGGTATTTATCATCTTTTATTGCTCCAGCTCCTTTGCTATAACAGAATAAATATTAGGTATTTAAAAGAGGGGCATAGAGATATTGAAATAATTATTTAATAAATTCGCCGTTAATGGGCAAAAACCTTGTTCATTCCTTCAAAATGTGTTACACGACAAATGTCATTGTCACCAGAATAATGCTTTGTTCAAATTAAAGAGAACTCTTCTCAGATAAATTAGGTACAGCTGGAGAAATTAGTTCCTGAACAGTGCTTCTTTTCAAATAATTATTTAAATCATTATAGAATTTATATGTGTTATGTAAACCATGATGCAAATAATCATATTGTGTTACTATACTAAATAAGATAATATTAAAATAGCACAGACAGCGTAATACTAGCACGTCACGTTGTCAATGCAACGCTATATAGTTATATGTACGTATTATATTGTAGCTGCTCAAACATTTAATTTATACAATATGATTAAATAATATCTTGAAATAAGTAAACTGTTCAGGAACTAATTTCTCTAGCTGTACATGGTGAATGAAAATATTTTATTTATTTTTTAATATGTATTTTAAATGTGCTGTTTTATGTATTTCGGCTTACCAAATAAAGATTTAAGGTATAAAGTTATTGCGATATACCCTATTCATTTAATTCTTAAATCCAAACTGATTATTGTCAATGCAATTTGCAATAAATAAAATAGTTTATATATAAATCTATAATATATATCTATATATAATCTTATATTCTTAGAATGTACTATATATAATAATAACTTTATTCTATTAATATTATCTTATAGTGTACATATTAAATCATGATCCTAGTTTGATAGATACCGATATCAATGATAGTTCAAGTCTTGTGAGGCTTTCATCAATATAAAAAATATATATATATATTATATATATATATTAATTAATATATAGTAAAACACTTATAATATTATATATGTAATATATGAGATAGCTGAACTTTACTAACTAACTCGTGTTACTCGTGCTCTAGCACGACCCTCTCCTATTATAGAATACGTAATCGTAATCTTCATTCATAAATTTACGTAGGTATGATATATATTGTAATAAAGTTACTTTTATATTTTTTGCTGAAAATAGTTCTAATCGAAAGAATACATTACATAAAACAAATGAAAGATTATTATTAAATTTTTAAATACATAACATTATGCAATAATGAAAAAGTTATTTAAAATATTTTTGCTCATTTAGCTGTATGTATGCGTTGGTATTTCATCGTATTGGTAACGGCTCGCAATCCTCTCCGAATCAAAAATCCGCGGACTATTGACAATAATTCGATTACTCCGAGCTGGTAGATACATATTTTCGTGGATTTATTTTTCTTAAAAAAAAAAAATTAAAATAAACATTTACTTGTTGTTAATGCCCATAATTGGGAAGTGAGACAGGGAGCAGTATCTTAACAACATAGTCACATCTGATGCGTGAATTCAGGAAAGAAAAACAGTATGTAGAAGAACATGGAGCAGATATCCGAAAGCGACAATTATAGAAGCCTACATATACCACCCCCATCTGTATACCTCCACATATGAATGATAGCTCAAATCTGCGAGTACAAGTCAGGTCAGACATGAGCGGAGTCGTCGACAGTCTTCGGAGTCGCTGTGTCACTGGCTGCTGAATCGAACTCGGAGTCGGTTGCAGGATCATACTTCCTGCGAGTCGAGATGTAAGTCGAGGAGGTTTATCCCTTGCTGCCGGTGCGGCCCACAACCATACCCCTCACATATGGCAACTCAGCCTGCGACTACGACGGCCGATTATGCACCTTCTGGCGAGTTGAGTCGGAGTCGAAGATTCCGTGTAAGTGGAGTCGGAGTCGTCGTTCTCGCTTCTGCCAAACTCATATTCCACTCCGCCAAGCATCCTTTTACTGAGGTCGGCATTCGGAGTCCGAGAACCGGATTTCTTTGTGTACATCGTTCTCCACCAGTGGTCAGTCATTCCCGACACATATCAAACCTTTATATATCAGCTCGGTGTACCAAAAGCGCGAGCATGTACTGCGATTACAATTTAATATGAAACTATCTCATTAGATCATTATGGATATTCTTCAAAATCTCATCTCAATATATGTTAATCTTTTATTTATTCTATTATTAGTATTTATCTATATTGTACTCTCTATTATAATCTTTCATCACATCACTACAATCTTACTTATTCCATTATGTGATATGAGTCTAATTCCCTTCAATTTTATGTGTCTTAATTATCCTATCTCTACTCTTTAACTATCATCACTACAAACTGTTTTTATTTTCCATCCAGACAGCGTACATTCTAAAATATCATTTTTGTAAAGTTAATTTCCTTAAAATAACATGAAAATAATTATTGCACGCGTCCTTGGACTTACAATGGCTACATCTGGCTTACAACTAGACTTATTCCGTAACGCAGCATCACGTCTGCGTAATATACTTTGAACATATCCTTCTACAGCAGTATAGACTCCTCTAGCGTCACTCGGGAAATGAATTCTTTAACTTTAGTCCCCTCTCTATATCTTAACAAGTCTCAACATCAAAATGATATTAATTTCTGACGGTGATATATACATAAAATTATTATAATATTTATATAGTCTTGGTTTGTGGTGTATTTTGATATTGTTAATGAAGGCACTTCGCGATATTTATAAGTGATTACTTGGATCTTCACTAATCTAGTCCGTATATATTATATATATATATATTAAATATTGAATAAGTTGATTATAAAAATTATCATTAGTTGATATTTAGAAAACATAGTATTGCACGTATTGAAATGTGATTCAAAATTGAATTTTGCTTAGTGAACATAGAGTGTTAGATTAATCGCCACATGTGAGTCCACGCCTAATCTATTTATTACGTATATGTATATACCAATATATTATGTTCATGAACGTACAGTGAGTCTTAATACTAGGTGCAGTTAAATTGGCTACACCCAACGTGGGTTGTCGGGCAAAAGATCTCTTTTTGCTATAAGGAAGATGGCAGGTGTATGGATACTATACTAATTATAATGAGTATATTATAGTCTGAATCTTAATTTTTAGATATATAGTGTAGTCTTTAGTTTATTGAGGGTGTGTAAATTTCAAAATAAATATTACGAAGGCACTTCTCTTCCTTATTGACAATAATAGCATTGTAAAAGTTTTAAAGAAGAATAAATTTATACAGAATTATGTTTTTGGATATATTTTATAATTTTTATTCATTATATAAATCATTTAACGTTTAATTAATTACAATTATTATTATCATAACTGTATAATGTGTAGGTAATGATTCAATTTATATATATATTAAGTGATCGGCAACTTTCTTCATCAAAAGTTTTCTCAAGTTGAACATATAGGTTGTATGATCTGTAAACTAAAATTTTTACGATAGATTCTTTGTAAATTAGTTACGTGAGTTGAATAGATATCCATAGTTCATAATACATAATCCATATATCAGTGTATGTGAGTTTGACATTTATGTCTTGATAATATTATATGAGCCGTCCAGATATTATACAATTGATGTTTGATGTTCTTAGAAACCAGATAGTACATTGATTAACCTTCAAAATACCAGATTTATTGTCTTGTCATACAATTGAATATTAACATTATATCGAAACTCGGTTAGAATTCTCATTGATGAGAATATTAAAAGTAAAAGCGGAATCTTTATGTTACTGTGAAATACCGTGAAGTAGCTACTTGAACGAATAACATATCTCAAGAGAAGGCGAGGTTATAAACGTCTGTTTTGTTCGACTGAAGTATTTTGTTTTTATCCAAGAATTGGACATATAGATAGTACATGCATAAGTAGGTGATCCAAGTATGATGAGTCCATCTGGGCACTATTTGAAGAAAATCGCAAAAATCTACAATATAATGTTTGTTTAAATTTAAAAAGTTGTTTTAATTAAAAGCTTAAAATAAACAATAAGATACTTTCTTACATATGTTGATACTGATATATTATGGATGTGATGGTATTAGTGTATATTTTTGATAAGTAGATACCTTCCTAAATATAAACATGTAAGTCGATATCAAGAGACCTAGTCAGTATATATAACATGTGTGAGTGAATCAATAGATTCGCTGTACATCAAAGTGAGGCGAACGTATGATGTTAGTGGTCGTTCGAGATGTTTAAGTTGCATAATTATGTGTGAGTGAGATTGTGTGTTCTGACTAGTTTGTGATTTAGCTATGAAAGAGTTATTAAGATATGGATCGGATAAGCTGTCAGGATTGGGGCAAATTTGCAGTTGTATGTGTGTGTAATAGCGCTGTGCTTGCCGTCACATAGAGTATGTTGATGCAAAGTGTCGTGCCATACGAGTGCGTGATGAATTTTCTGAGTTTTTGTGTATTTTAGGTCGAACGCGCAGCTAGTGTATCTGATATATATATATTATATATGTGTGTGTGTTTTTTATTTGGTCTTTATTGTGTTGTGTTATATATATATATATATATATTGTGTTGATTATATATAGTGTTGTATAGTTGTGACGTTAGTAGTTGATGGTATATTGAGAGTGTGTTATCACGGAATTTAAAAGAATTAAAATTTTTTTGATAATATTATATTTTATTTACTATATTTGTTATTATTAAATGTATATAGTATTATACCGCCACCAGATTAGTCTACCTTAATAATACACAGCTTCTGAAGTTGTCAGAGAATCTCTATCTGAAATATATAAATATCATAAGCGAATATTCTAGATTAAATAGCTAAATATATAATCTCTAAATATACTATTATACCTTATTAATTATTATTATTGTAATCTATTTAACCATCAGTTAGATTGATGACATTTTGAATTATTGTCAGAACTAGTTAATTATATTTGTATTATCATATAATACAAGCTAATTATAAAACTTTTCTATTAGAAGATTTAGTGTCATTTAAATAAATTCCCCAGTATATTGCAATAATGATTGCTTATGAATTATTATTATTATTGATTTAAGATGAATGTATGGTCTATTATTAGCAATCCTAATTATTAGTAGTAAAATGCTGGAAGTACATATCTACATTATAATAATTGCGCACTTCCAACGTCTCACAGAATACTTCAATACATTCCTCAATTCCCTTATCGTGTCTGATATAATATCAATTTGTTCTCTCGAAACTGACAGACTATCCAGTACTGCCTGTATTCATGTCGATGACCGTCCCATTAACTATACCTGTACATGCTCTACCAACTCCGGATCACTTTTCCGAATACCGGACTCCGACTCCGACTCCGACTCCGACTCCTCCCGACTCCCGATCCGACTCCTCTGAGCAATCTCGATGCTAGCACTACTAGCACTTAATGTAGAGAGAAAATGTTATCTATAGTATATGTATATTATATCATCAAAAGCTAAGCGAAAAAAAAAATTGAGTGATTGTAACATAAAAAAATTATTTTACTAGTAACTCTGTAAGCATAAATCTGCATATCAGTAAGTCAAATATTGTAATTTGGAACTTATATGTGAGTAGTCGGAGTCGGCAGTCGGGTAGTCGAAAATTTTTGTTTAAGTGGTAGTACTGAGTGAGTCGTGATAAGTCGGTGATAGTACGGATAAAATTTTATGTATAAATATGGAGTCGTGAGTATATAATATTCGTGAGTGAGTATATAAGTTACGGTAAGTCGAAAAATTTTTGTTTATAGAGTGTAAGGTTCGGTATATCTCCTCTCATATATATATATATATATTACTGAGTCTGTAAACGTTGATGTAGGACTTTTTTATACTTAATTTGGTTTGTAGTGCCATCAAGTTCGTGAGATATAAGTCGTCGGAAAAATTATATTACGACTTACTCCTGTCAGTCCCGTAGATATAATAATTATTTTATTATTTATATTAATATATATATATATATAATATTTAATATATATATATATTATATATATATTAAATATATATGTAAGAGTATGTTGTTACTGTTGTTTATATATAAATGTATATATAGTTAGTTATGAGATACTATTATATAGTTAGTTATGGTAAATAAGCTATAAGAGGTATAAGATTACTAAAGTAATAAATGGTATATACAGTAATATGGACAATACTTTTATAAGCGTGGTAGTATGTATATATATGAGTGTAGATAGAAGATATATTAATATTGAAGAATGATAGAGATGAGAAATGAAAGCAGGTAGATAGAGAGGAGAGTAGTGCTGTGGACGAGTTAAAGAGTGTAAGAGAAAGTTGCTAGTGAAAGTTCGACTCGACCCGTAGAGTAATGGTTTTACATCATGCTGGAAAGCTGAGTATAGGATTACTGATAATGATAGTTCGGTTAGGTTATAAATCGAGGATGTTATTGTGATGGTCTGCTGCGGAATCGAACGGTTAGGAGATAGATGAAGTGAAAAAGTGGTGAATTGTAGTACATGAGTAAATGAAAATGCTTGGAGGAGAGATAATAGTGATATATATATATATAAGTTTGCAGAGGCGAGAAGAAAATCACCGGTGCTAAATTAAATATAGTTAGATGAATGGCCTGAGATAGTATATATGATATATATATATGATTTGGTGAGGGGTATTGTTGTGTTCCCACCTTGGACCTAAGACAATTAATCACTCCACAGTGACTGATATAGATGCCATAGTGTAAGTGAGTCCGTTCTGACATGTCCGTGTAATAAGCTCTTATTAAGGCTGGTTTTTCTGAATGCGAATGTAATTCTTCATCTAAATAAGGTATAAAGGGTAGTATATATATATTACTATATATATATATATATATATTAGTGGTATATATATATATATTATAAGTAGGCCGGTAAGGCTGGGTCTTATCTTTTCGACGTTTCGTCATATTCTTATCTACTTCTTGTATCTGTTGATCTAGTGCATCTTTCGCCACCTAACCCCATCTAGGGGAAGAGAAGTGTAGGTTGTATAATGATGTATAATGTTGTATATATATAATATATATATATATATATATATATATTACATAACAATATATGCACGAAGTCCCTCGTATACATAAATAATTATAATATTAAATAACATTTCGGTTAGTAATATCAGAAATGAGCTACACGCATCTTGTATAATAATAAGGCATATGTATAATATAAGAGTAAGACTTTGATTTAGCCTTGTCTATTGTTACATATAATAGTTTTCAATTTTAATTAATATACTGTAAAATGAAGTTTAGTTTATTAATATCTTTATAACTACTAACTACTACTACTACTTACTAACTACTTATAACTCTATAGTATAACTAATACTACTACTATCTTTAACTAATATACAATAGTTATTAAATAAAACAAGTGGACACATCCATAACAACAATAAAATAATATCAAAATAATAATATAAAGGAACAGACTAGCCTTGAGTGACTGTAAAGTCTTTGATAGACCTCCTATTTTTTTTCGAATTAAAGATTTCTTCACAACACACTTCTCTAAATATGTACTATATCTAACTATACTTAACTACTACTTACTTACTACTACACTTACTATACTACTACTTAAACTATCAACTAACTACTGTCTATATTATACTACTACTACTTTTATTACCGCACTATTACATATCTACTATATATAACATAACCTCTATTATACCTCTTTATAATTTTATAAATCAATCAGTTGTTCAATATTTAAGTAACTTACCAGTAACATAAAATGTAGTAATGATTAAATTTGCACGTATAAAAACAGCAACAGTTAATAAGATTAAATAATAAATGTAATAAAAATCCTTAATATCAAAAATGTTGACAAAACGTATTAGCATATAAAAATAAAAAAATATACGATATGATGTCAAGAGTTTTCACCTAAAAATATATAATTCGAAATCAGGTAGAGTTTCATAGCAATATTAAATAGATAATAATAATAATAATAATAAATATATAATATTAATAATAAATAATTAATAATATAAAATTAATAATATATAAATATTAATTAATATAATAATAATTAAATAATTAATAATAATAAGAATAATAATAATTAAATTAAATAATCATATTAATAATAATTAAATAAATAATAATATATAATTAATAAAATAATATAATAATATTAGATAAATATATTTAATTATAAAGTATATATTTAAATTAAGTAAATTAAATTAAATTATAATATAATATAAATTAAATAATAATTAATAATATTAAATATATTAAATATATAATATATAATAATATATAATAATAATAATAATAATAATTTATAATATAATATAATTAATCTAATTAAAAAATATGGAAATTAAAATTAAACCAGGATTGTAAATGAATCAATAATTAATATCTAATGAAATATATAAAAAAATAACAAATGAATTAAAAATATATAATAAATTATTACTAAAAATACTCTTAAAATTATTAAAAGACATAATAACAAATAACAATAACAATAACCATATTACAGCATAATAAAATATAGAAATATGTTAATAATAAAACTTAATTCCTATCATGAATAATAATACAATAATTCTCTTTGGGAATTAATAAAACAGGAATGAGCCACTGTAAACAATACATGCTTAGGATAAAATAATGAGTATATATAATAATTAATCTAAATAATTATTAATTACATTCTCAAAATCACATAGAATATTGAAAAAAGTTATGCCTTATGTTAAAGTACAATAATAATAATAATAATCTATTATCAGAAGTATGTGAATATATAATGCATTAATGATATTTACATTCTTTAAGATAGAGATAATTAATAATATAATAATAATAATAATAATAATAATAAGAATTAATAAATTATGTAATATATAAATAATAACTAATAATAATACATTAATATAAATACAAATATACTAATAAATAATAATGATGAGTAAGTTACTAATGCCAACATATACATTATTCTTTTATTGAAATAATAAATAATCCATCAATGAAATTTATGATGACGAAGAGAGTTTATAGCATACGATGTCGATGGACGAGTTTCAATATAATTTGGTTATTGTATTCTTAAGTATTGCAAGATTAAATGTAAATCACGTGTTCGTATTTTATACTCGCCGTGTAGAAGCACTTTGCTACTTCATAACGTTTTCTCTTCGAGAGTGTGTAGTACATGCACAAAACTCACATGAAAGACAAACACTAGTGCTCAAGATTGGCCCTTATATATCATGTCTAAATTTTAGTTAATATATATATTCTTCATAGCGATACATAGATGTGGTAATAATATAATTTTTCACTTATAGATCTAAAAAAAAGTTTAATAAGGCTCTTAAAAAATAATACAAAAATGCCTGAAAGTCTCACCTAAGAGGTTGTTCGGTCTAGACTTCAACAAAAAATATAGAGAAAATTTGAATTGAAAACATTTTCTCTCTACGTTGATATGTTATGATTCTATGTAATAAACCTTTTTTCATAAAGACTAGAGCACAATTCTCCACTTTACTATTCCTACAAGACATCCTTACGCGATCCTTAAGCGAGTTTACAGATGATGCATCACGTAACAAAAGCATCTGGGGTAATGCAGAAAAGGCTATGATGACATTTACATTAATTTCAGAGTTAGTTTAGATATAAATATAGTTAATGGGATTCTTTCAACAAATTAAGAAGAAAGTTACAATTACATATTACTACGATAAATAAAGAAAGAGTGACTTAAAAATAAGTATACTAAGTTATTTGATTGTATTAAAAGGTTAAATTCTATTAGTAATCCATTGAAGCTTCCTTACGATTAAAGCTTCAACATATAGACATCTTATTAATAAAAATATTTATCTAATTAGGTTTATTACGTTAACATCCTATATATCAAGATATTTTCCTTTATATACTCCTTGTAATATATTGTCGCCCATTCGTGAAGAGCTATATGTCCATTTATGTTAGTCTGGTGGAGAATATCTTTACTATTATTTCTTTTTAAAATAGTAGCGGCTATACTTTAGTGACACAATCTAAATAGCATAATATAGTTAGTCATATCGTCAATATGTACCATTAAAAGTTTTTAAGAGTTATGTTAACTAGCTATATATATATCTATAGTATATATATATGGAATGTGTAGAACAGTGTAATGAACATCTATAACGTGAGTCTACGTGGTATATTTTTATGTATAGACAGCTTAAACACCTCTAATAAACTAATTTTACTTATACATTGTCTTTTACTAACCTAATCATTATTATCAGGGTCCAATCAGAAGATATATATAATAGCGTCATGAAGCTAACAGTCATATAATAAATCAAGAGTTAAACGGTACGAGAGTCATTTACCGCGGTCTCTAAATATTAAAGTAATTTTCTCAGCAGAGCGTAAAGTGGATATCAAAAGAAGAGCGTCAGTTAGGATCGATCTGCATTACCTGAATAGAGCACACAAAAACAATTGCCGTCAGACCAGCATATGTGATGCGTTAAGTATTCACCTAGTCCAGATCTTACATAGAACATTATTTGATACATAAATACACATACGCTCACTCAATGCCCTAGAACCACACAATCAGACTACACTAACACACACAGCCACACACATAATGCGTCTAACAGAGTTATTCCTCTTAACACATAAGGTCACAAAATCAATCATCTCTTTAATGCATATTCTGTCATAGCGACGGTTCCGACTCATTTGGATGCCAAAACACACAGACACATCCTAGCAAGCGTAGTAAATTATCTAATGTCAGTTGAATCACAGGAGCAGCTAGGGCCCACATATTCTAAGAGCGCACTAAATATATCCTATATACCATTTAATTCAACATTTTATTTTGAGAAAATCCTAGACAAACTATAAATGTCCTAGCTCTTGGACGACAAGAGCAATTCTCGCATGAGGTCTTTTACTATATAATACTCTACACTCTAAAAACCTCAACTATATAACATATATATTATATATAGAATATATAGTCACATCATTTAGGCTTTAATCAGTCAGATATTTATAACATATATGATAGTGAATATAGTACAACAAACATTCCAATATTATACCTAATAATACGCAATTACACTTTCTTTATATAATTGAGTTATTAGCTCTAACAAGTAGAGTACAATATCACTTCAACTAAACTCCTTAGAATAGGTAGTAAACCATTCAAAAAATTTATTTATAACGACTTATTAATACTAAGAATGAATCTAATAGTTGCACGTCTTTATCCTACATTATTTCTATATTAATTATGTTAGGTCCCCTAGAAATATTATATAGTGATCTCGCTTATTAGTAATATAATAATTTTTTTATATAGTAACTTATAGGATTGTCATTATCCCTATGACTGGGAGAAATTGAAGGGGACATAATGGCATATATTAGCGAGGACGATTCAGCATATGATTGGTAGCGAGAGTGATAATAGAGGAGGCGTATAATTACGAGAATAGGTTAGGTGGAGTTGTTAGTAGCCGTAGTAAGGAGTTGGAAGGGAATCAAGTATTGAGTAATGAAGATTAGAAAATGTTACAGAAGACTGAAATATTTTAACAGTAACCGGATTATAGTATATAGGAAATGAGGAATATGAGGATGAGAATGATGTAGTGATGAGGACGTAGATGTGAAGAATATATATAGCGTGATTTATAAATTACACTTAGCAATTATCTCGATGAGAGGTGTATTTAACAGAAGGGTATGAGAGAGAATAGCTAGTAGAGAAAGAGTATTACGCGAAGAATAGAATAGGGTTATCAAAATCAAAATATCCCAAAAAACATAGACTCCTTTTTTTCCATTTCCTTTGGGTGAAATGAATAGTAAAATACAAAAAGCTGATGTAATTCCAAAAAAGTGATGCTTTTTCAAAGTTCATACTGTACTCCACACTAGTATGTACGGAGCGTCAGTAACATGGACCAACAACGAGAAGAGTGAGTGAGAGTAGAGTGAAGTATAGTAGGTAAGTTACAAGCGCTCGGAACTTGAGAGGTAGATATATATATATAATACTATATATATATTATATATATATAGATTAAGAAACTATGCAGTGGAAAGCAGGTAAAGAGACATTAATAAGAAATTTGAACCAGTATTAGAGAAGATATCGGCTGTGATAAGAAGATGACAATTACTAGAATAGATGGATGTTATATGGAGGGATAGTATTGAGATGTAGTGTGAGGGTAAATCTGCAGAGAGAATTGTAGTATAGCATAGAGAGAATGCCGAATAAGAAGATATAGTATAGCTTTGACAACACGAAAATTGCGTCGACATTGTGAATAGACCAAGGGAAGTATTATTATAGAATCTGAGTAAGAAGTAGTTATATGGTCAGCATATTTGCAAAAAGAAAAATGCGTAGTATATCTATTCTCCCATGTGTACAATGTATGTCTAGGCTGATAGAATATCCTATCAAAATTTAGAATTGTGCTAATGCTCATAAGAGTAAAAGATTAGGTACAGAATGTGTCGTGACAGAGATATATAGTGCGCAGGGGAATTGCGTCAGGTAAAAAAGAGTTGATTTGATCTCTGTTATGAAAATAACTCGAGAAGATGGATACACCTTCCTGATGAAGAAAGAAGACAAGATAATGTTCTTTTAAAAACGAAAAAAATACGGAAAAAACGAAAAAACATGAAAATAAATGTTTTTTTCATAAAAAAAACATGAAATGCAAAAGTACGTTTTTCCATATCACTAAACTACAATTATAGTGAAAGGTGGAGTATTTATCACATGAGTTGATAAGAGAAAAAAAGTGACAGATTGAACATTTAATGATAAATGGAAAGTAGGAATAAGTTAGGGATTAATCATATTAGGATTATATAGTTTTGGATTATATAGTTTATGAATTATTTTGGATTACATAGTTTTAATTATATTTGGATGGCATGTTTTGGATTATATAGTTTGAATTACTTAACTAAGCAAATAAATATCTTATAGAGCTTCTTTCTTTCTAAATTATAAAGTTTTCAAATTTTCATTATGGTTTTGGAAATTACATTTTTAATTATTTTTCCTCCCATTACCTTTTTTTAATATGTACAAGAGTGAAAAAAAAATGACTCAACAACCATTACAATATTTCTTCTGAAACCCATAAAATCGAAAATGAACTCTCAGTATGAATAATGTTTTTAATGTTTTCTCAATACATTTTCATACATTTTTACAATATACTATTTTTTCTCAACCAATTATTTTACCTTTTATTTTTTTCATTTATTACATTAATGCACCTTTTATTTTCGCATTACTTCTTTAGAATGTTATTTATTATATTAATGTACATTCTATCTTTCATTACTTCTTTAGAAAGTTTTTTATTTTATTTTGTAAAGTCATTAATAAATTAATTCAAAGTAGATAACTAACATTTAATTTCACAAGGATTAAGGAAAACTTATCTATATATTATATAAATAGTCTAGTTCTACAAAACAACAGCCATCCTTTATCACCTAAAAGAAAGAAAACCTTACGATTCATTGAACTTTGAACCTTTTAAGCCAAAGTTAGACAACGCTAGTCATTTCGAACACCTCAAACGACTGCATAATACAAATATCTCTACATTATATTTGCTTTGTTCATTAGACCATCCATCTCACTTTCTTCATATTATTATTATTAAAATTCCTATAAATTGATGACCCACCTTAAGCCATCCCAAAAAATTCTACGAGTACTTAATTTAGGGTCCGTCGCATCAAGAGAAAAATGGACATGTTCATAAAACTTAGAATAGATATAATACTAAATACATTAAAACAAAATAATAATAAAAAATAATTTCCAAGATTAGGAAAACAATGAGTATATTGTAGAAATAACATTCAATTATATAATATATATATAAGTATTTATATTAATATATATATATATATATATATAATAATATATATATATAATTATTATATATATATATGTATTAATATTAATATATATATACTATATATATAGAGAATATATTTAGATTATATTATTAATATATATTAATATATATATATATTTAAATTAATGTAATATTATTAATATATTAATATTAATATATATATATATAATATTAATATATATATTATAAGTATATATGATATTAATATATATATTAATATATATAATATAATATAATTAATATTATAATTAATTAATATATTAAACTACTATACAACAAAA
>JABUQX010102294.1:32500-37500 GCA_015478945.1 Trachelipus rathkii | reverse complement strand
CAAACAGGCTCTTCGTGAAGTACTCATAGTGTTCTGAAAATAGAAAAAAATAAAGTATATATAAAGGTAAGCCCCTTAAAAAGAAATAAAACGATATTACTGTAAAATATGCATTAAAAAAGATATTTGTATAAGAGTAAATCTGGAACACCCTGTATCTCAAGAACTAGAGCCAATCTTTGAAAACTAATGTCATTTCTGAAATCAGCACACCCGATATACTATAAATTCTATAAAATATCCTTGGCAGCAAAAAAAATTTTTTTTTTGTTGACCAGTGTTGATTGCGGAGACTGCATTCGACCAACTTGTTTGGCAACTACACAAAATTGCTTTAATACTATACTATATAGTATATAATATCTATATATTATATATTATATATATATACTTATATATATATATATATATATATATATATTATATATAATATATTTTTTATTTATATAGGTATAAGTACAACTAAGCTTGAAATGTATATATATATTATAAATATAGTATATATATATATATTTATATATATATATATATATATATATATATATATATATATATATATATATATATATATATATATATATATATATATATATATATATATATATATATATAAGCCAAAAGGGCGGGCATTCGAAGAAAAAAAATACAAATCCTCTTTATATTATATATATATATATATATATATACTTATATATATATATATATATATATATATATATAATATATATAATATATATATATATATATATATATATAATATAAATATATATATATATATACCAAAATGTGCTATAAAGGAAATTTTTTGAATATTCTATAGTATATATAGTATATATAATATATATAATAATAATATATATATATATATAATATATATAATATAATATATATATATATATATATATATATATATATATATATATATATATAAATGCAAAAGTGGCGGGCGGACTCTGAAGAAAAAATATTGGACCCAAGCCACTTTCGATATTTGATAAATAGAGCGGGGTGGAAATATCTGAAGCGATTGTACGTTATTTTACAAGTTAAAATAAAGCCTGCGATCCTTTTTTACTAGAAATCATCTGGTTTTAAATGCTACCAATTAATTGCAATTAAAATTGAGTGCTAATAAAGAAAGAAGGAAAAAAATATTTTGAAATGTATTTAAATACGCTCAACTCTGAATATAATCCTTTTATATATAATATATATATATATATATATATATATATAGTATATATATATATAGATATATATATATAATTGATATTATATATATTATATATATATATATGCTAATCTAATATATATTTTTATATATATATATATATATATATATGAGGAGCGTGTGTTCTCCAGGCACGCACGTCTTTCAGTATAAGCACTTTAGACATGAAATAAATTAAATTAATATAAATAATAATAATAACAATTATAAAACTATTTCCTGGTATTCAAAACATTAACCTATTTTATATAAAAGTATTATTCATAAGAAAGGTAATATGTAATCTACGAGTTCCCAACCTGGGGGTTGCCACTCAAAGGGGGGTCGCCTCGGTTACGTAATTTTCTGATTAAAAATGTGAATTACATCAAATCTGGATTCTTCAACACCAGTCTGTCTAAAGAACTCTGTAAATCATTTATTCTGATCACGAGTTCTCCATTCCTAAACTGTTGTCCGCTGACTGTCAAAAGGAAATATCAATCATATATTTTAGTTGAAAGATGAAATCAAGTTATTCTTGGAAGTTCAAATGAAATATGACCTTGTGGGTTGCTTAATAATGAAACTTTGAAGAAAAGGGTTGCCTACTTGGCAAATATTTTATACCAGTCAAATAACAGAACCTAAAACTTCAGAGAAAGGAGACACAAGACAATCTTCAGGCATTTGTATCCAAGCTAAAAAAAACTGGCTGTCGCTGGAGAACCCACGACCAAACAAAATTCGTTCCAGTTTTAAATAAGCTAACAAGTGCTCTCAAAAAAGGTTCGTTAAACACTCCTTGTGGGTAAACTTAAAGTCATATAACGACCAAGTTGAAGACTTCAAAACCTCACCACAGGGAATTGCAGTCATAAACCAGGAAAGTTTGGTCTGGGTCTGCATATCCATGATCTGAGAGGAGATTGATTAGTGACAGAGAACGAACGGTGATCAAAGGAAATTCCAAAACGACCGCAGGTCTTGGTTATATGACTTTGGTTGTGCTCAATGTCTTCGAACCTCATATTTCCGAAGGAGCTTTCCCAGGCTCTAATTGGGCCCCCTAAAAGAAAAGTAGTGCACATAACCCATAGGAAAAAAAAGAGTTGATTAACAAGGCATGAAGAATGGCATACCCCAGTTCACAATACCGACCAAAGAGAAACCCCTTTGGTATCTTGTAAATTTTAATTTTAAGATTTTAATGTATGTCAAATATTTGTTTCGCCTGCTCTGACTTTAAAGATAAAAAGAAGTATGGTTCTGACGATATTGCTATTCAAATTTATAAAAGTATGCTTAATAAGTTGTTTTCTCCTTTGGTAAACTGTCTCTCCTTTTCCAATTACTTTGTGTTTTTACTCCCTATTAGAAAATCGATCTTTTCTCAGCCTCTTTCGAATAAGAGAAAACTTCTTTTAGTATTCAGACGATCGTCATATTACTTTTATTTTATTTTATTTTTTTTAACTATTCTGAAATATATCCTTAATCCGAAAATCAGGAAGTACTTAAATGTTCCAACCTTTTTCTAAGGTAATATTCTACAAAGAATAATGTACATATTGTGACCTACTTCTGGTGAATTATATAAAAACCACGGGTCTGATTTAAAACCCCTAATTTCAAACCATCTTTGATCAGTTCTATTCTTCTCTCTCAATAACCTTAATTTATTTTTCTATGCTTTATCATTTAAGGTTTTCAAACTACTGTTTCTGAATGGAGTTCACAGCTTATCCATTCTTTCAGTTACTCTTCATTTTGATAAACATTTATTCCATTAACATATCAGTTATACCTAACCTTAATCTTTCTTTTACCTCAAATTAGAGTAGATAAAACATGTTTGCGTTCAATGTCTCAAAATTGAACTTTTCTGTCGATTTTATTTTCGACAATTTAGCACTCAACTATAATAATGTCATCTTCGAAAACATAAAACAAAAACCTCTGGTAATTATTTATTCTTGGATTTTCTTTTCTTCTGATCCTTTTAAAAGAGTTTCTAAAACGTTAAAGTTAAGGAACTCTCTCAGAACATATTCGTGCAGCCCCAGTTGCTGGCGTTGCGTTGGCGTTGGCGTTGGCGTTGGCGTTGGCCGTTTTCGAATAGAGTATGAGTTATATGAAAGAAATTTATTCACCCGCACAACTTTTCTTGAAAGGACGGAGAGACTGACTTGCGTCTCATTAACTCGTTCATTTTTATGACTTTCTCTTTAATCTCTTTACACCTTTCGAACTGATGCACCACTCTTGTAAAAGTATCGCAATTGCCATGTACACTGCTCTTCCGAACTCTTGAGTTGCATACTACCTTCTTCGATGAGATTTCTTTTGACTTGTCTTTCTATAGTAATTTCATCTTTTTTCGCTTGAGCTCTCTGAACATCTATGTCTATGGTTCAGTATACATAGCCAATATTGCCTTGCATATTTTTCCTCCATCAAAACTTCTTTTAACTTACCCACTTCAAACCCCATGTATCTGGGAGTGTATCGGTCATTAATTTGGATAATTGCATAACATCTCCTTGAAGTAGAAATGACGTAACTTTTTTTATTGAATTTGTTTTTTAAAAATATTTACCTTCCCCGGTCAAACTTTATGAACCTAGACTAAACCGATATTTTTATTCTTTTTTGCTCACTACAGGTAAGGTCTCCAACGCCATTCCATCTTCTGCTTTCCCCATTCAATTTGACTTAAATACTTTTTAAAACCGTGTCTTGTTTCCAAACTTAACGGACCTTATCTCTCGGCTC
Source organism: Trachelipus rathkii (assembly GCA_015478945.1). Taxonomy (NCBI): domain Eukaryota; kingdom Metazoa; phylum Arthropoda; class Malacostraca; order Isopoda; family Trachelipodidae; genus Trachelipus; species Trachelipus rathkii. The sequence continues at coordinate 33,515 of JABUQX010102294.1, read as the reverse complement.
TCCTACCTTGATGGGTGTCATATATATATATATATAATATATAAATATATATATAATATATATATATAGATATATATATATAGTATATAGTATATATATATATATAAATAACTGTCTACTGTCCTCCCAGAAGTCCATGCCTTTCTTAGAAAACCACGCCTGTCAGTGGATCATGAGAAAGTCCTTAGTTACATGGACCTGACGGCAAAATCGATGCTGGCCAGCATATCGCGAATGCCGGAAGTTTTCCCATTAGAATGTACATTTAACGTCTGAGTGAGACGAAGCTAGAGTTAATAGAGAATAGCTCACATTCTCTCGCTCCACCCAGTCTCGAACCTGGGCCCTATCGATTATATATATATATATATATATATATATATATATATATATTATATATATATATATAATATATATATATATATATATAAATATAGATATATACATATATTATATCTCGCTTGTATATATATATATATATATACTATATATATATATATATATACTCTCGACATCATCCGACGGAAGGAGAAGCAGTCGCCCCACTAAGAAATTCAATAGGTCAATTCAATTCAATTCAATTCAATTCAATTCAGCCAATAGGTCATGGCTTACACATATCCATACACACCTAACAAACACGTAACTACAAAACCGCCCCAATAACAACTTAATAAACTCCCAATCTCCAAAAATTTCCCCAATTGAAGAAACACTGTCCAGAAGAGGCCAAATCGACCTCGCCCGGAGCAGATCAGGTCACCACCCAAAACTCTTACAATATAAATATAGATTCAAACTAGACAACGTTACCTCCCCCACCTGCACCAGATGTCACATTTCCCAGGACACAATAGAGCACCTCCTTCTGGGGTCCTCCGCTATCGACGCCTCTCGTGCCGACTTCTCTGTATCTTCCTTTCTCGGCCTGTGGAACCGCCCAACAGCGGTGGCCGGCTTCCTGGAAGCAGTGTGGCCCTCCAATTGAGGTTGGCCAGGGGCAGAAGTAAGTAAG
>JABUQX010102294.1:25000-27500 GCA_015478945.1 Trachelipus rathkii | reverse complement strand
ATATATATATATATATATATATATATATATATATATATTTATATATATATATATATATATATATATATATATATATATATATATATATATATATATATATATATATATATATATATAAATATATATATATATATATATATATATATATATATATGGGGGGAGGGGGTATTGATTATATTTGTTTGTCCATGCATAAGGTCTGTGCGAAAGGGACATGAAACAATTAATTGCTTTCACTATTTGAAATGAAAACTATAAACTCAAGTCAATATTAATTAATCCATAAATATTTCCTGTTTTAACTTATTATTATTATTATTATTATTATTATTATTATTATTATTATTATTATTATTATTATTATTATTATTATTATTATTATTATTATTATTATTATTATTATTATTATTATTATTATTATTATTATTATTATTATTATTATTATTATTATTATTATTATTATTATTATTAGTAGTAGTAGTAGTAGTAGTAGTAGTAGTAGTAGTAGTAATAATAGTAGTAGTAGTAGTAGTAGTAGTGTAGTAGTAGTAGTAGTAGTAGTAGTAGTAGTAGTAGTAGTAGTAGTAGTAGTAGTAGTAGTATTGGGCGTGTTTTCATATATTATTATTTTTTAATTATTGGTACTCTGTAGTAAAAAGAGTTAAATACAATGATAAACAGTGTTTTTAAGACATGTGTATTAATAAAAAACACTTAAGAAAAACCTGAAAAAAAAGTTCAAAATACATTCCAAATCCAATTCCTTCTATACAGGGCTGCGGAGCCGGTAAACTTTTTGCCGGTTCCGACTCCGGCTCCGGCTCCATCATTTTAAAATTAACCCGCTCCGACTCGAGCATTTTAAAATTATCCGGCTCCGGCTCCGGCTCCAGTTCCTAGTTCTAATTCCTTCTCCATTTACACTTATGAAATCATTAATTCTGTTGCAAAATTTTTATGGTATGAGGAAATGAATGGTTTGTTAAAGGCATCTTTATTAACTTACAATTAAAAACTTAGAAAATATTTTATAGAAAATAAGAATTTTAAGAAGTACAAAAAAAGTGTAATTCACTTTCTTCCAAAATATTAATATTATTCCTCATTGAACGATGAACTGCCTGTACATTTATTTAATATAATTTTATTAAAAAGTTTTTTTTTTCTTCAAGTTTAAAATAATTCCTCTTTGAGCTATGAAACTGCCTGAACATATATAATATAATTTTGTTCAAAACAGATTTTTTATTAAAAAAAAAATATATATATAAATAAAATAAAAAAATTATAATTCACTTTCTTCCTAAATTTTAAAATAATTTCTCTTTGAACGATAAACTGACTGTGCCTGGGCATATGCAATATAATTTTATTCAAAGCAATTGTTTCTTAAAAATAAATCTGCTTCAATAAAATCCTCCTTTAGCGATAAGTCGATAACCTTAGTACGATTTTATTATTTTTAAAGCAGAAAATTAGCGCTCAACACTCACTTTAGTAGGAGGCAAAGCTGTAACTGTGTAACCTGCATTTCGGAAGATTTTTGGATAGTGAGGGATTATCTCTTAAACTGTTAACTTTGATTTCCGGTCGATTTTCATTATTTCATCTAATGCCTTCTGGAATTCTACTTTGCATTTTTCTATTGGATTCTTAGATTGAAGGTCTTTTAATGGCTGACTGTCTTTTTTCAATCGATAATTTTGCATGCTCCAGTTGGTCCCATAGTTTGTCAAATATAACTTCTTCATCTGACAAGATACCACAAGGGAGGATTCCTGAAACTGCTGAACTACCTGTCTCCGTCCCAGATTTCTGTTCGATAGTGTTATTCCTTTTAAGTCCTAGTTCACAAAGAGCATTCCTAGCTTTTAATATCAGATCTTCAGTTCTGAGGAAGATTCTGAGCTGTGGATTAACAAAGATGGCAGACAAAAATATTTTGTTTTCAGTTAACATTCTTTTCTTCCTTTTCATGGAATTTTTTATGTCATTTGCTAAAATCCCTTCTATGTTCTCGAGTACATTAATTAGATACTTCCATTCGCTATAAAAAAATTTCCTTCAGTCAAGTCTTCTGCTTGAATTTTCTTTGTTGTAAAGTAAGGGAATTTTAATAATTCTTTTAGGGGTTCGATTTGTTGCCACTGAATATCGGAGAGAGAAAGTTCAGGAGTACCGGCAGCCATCATACTAATATAATCTTTTAGTTGCAGAAGCCTTTCGAGCATAAGATATGTACTTCCCCATCTTGTATCTTTATCTAAGATAGCCACTTTTCCAGCTTGACGCTTTAAAATTTCCATAAATTTTTGGGTATTTGCTGCTTTTGCTATTTGTCTCGCTTTGCTTATAAGATTTGCTGTATGAGTATCGCGGAGACTATCACGCCCTTCTAACCTTAAAGTGTGAACTCCACGCCTCTTGTGTGTAGTAATGTTAATATCATCGAAACATAGTCTTTTCATAGTTTTATCAAGTTCATTCTGAAAATCATCTA
>JABUQX010102294.1:17500-20000 GCA_015478945.1 Trachelipus rathkii | reverse complement strand
AACTTAACCTAACCCAAACTATCAAAAGAAGCTAACCTAAGCACTGTTTACAATTAACTTTTATCATCATTTCCTACCAATATATTTAAAAATACAATAAAATAAAATAAATCTATTAAACTAGGACTTTATTATTATTATTAATATTATTATTATTATTATTATTATTATTAATATTATTATTATTATTATTAATCGAATAAAGCACCGATTGACTTATTATTATTAAAAGAATTAAGAAACTTACATTGTGAAAGTGTTTCTGTAGGATAATTCGGTTTGAAAAGGAAAATCATGGGAAGTAGTTTTAGGGTGCTTAATGTTGTTGAAAATAAGCATACAAGTTTATTGAAAATGTGAGAAGAAAAAATTATTAAAAATGGAAAAATTATGGAGGAAAGTCATTTCTCATGAAAAGAAAACTAAGCCCACAAAGGTACTAATCTCTATGTGCGGAACGAGGCCCGTTAGATTTTATGAAAGGATGGTAGATACTAAAAAAAAATTAGTTCCAAGCAAAGTATTTGTGGGTTTACCATAAATATAGAAGTAGTGAATGCACAAGAAGAATTGGAGATTGAAATATATATATATATATATATATATATATATATATAGACAACTAGAGCCATATATATATATATATATATATATATATATATATATATATATATATATATATATATATATATATATATATATATATATATATATATATATATATATATATATATATATATATATATATAGATAGATAGATAGATAGATAGATAGATAGACTTTAATTCTTTATTATCGTAAACAAGTACATTTTTTTAAAAGTAATTAAAAAATAAAAATCCAAGAACTAAAATAACAATAATAATATGTAGGAATCATCTCAAAGAATCTTCTCTACTTTGTATAAACCAAATTCTAGCTTTTAAAGCATCAAGATCATTTTGAAAAATATTTGAAACGTTGTATTTTGATTGAAATATTTTTTCTATATCTCTCACCAGTCTACCTCTAATCAATAAGGATCGATTCTTATCAATAAATTCACATGGTCTATTAAATAGCCTAAAATAGATAGATAGATAGATAGATAGATAGATAGATAGATAGATAGATATATATATAGATATATATATATATATATATATATAATATATATATATATATATATATATATATATATATATATATATATATATATATATATATATATATATATATATATGATCAATATTACATTCGCTGTTGATAGCAAGACTGAAGTAGCTCTATATAATATTTGTAGCAGAAATGATCAGTGCAGCAATCATTATTAATTTAAGATTTATGGATAACATTATACCTTTAAATAAAATGAACATGTACCTCTTTCTCGAAAAGTCACAAGCTCAGTGGTAGAGCACTCGCCAAGCAAAGCGAGGGTCCAAGGTTGGCAACTGGCCGGGTGGGAGAATGTGAGCTATTCTCTCCTTGGGCTTGGCTTAGTATTGGTCGGACCATAAGGTGAGGTACATCCCACTCCTTGATTAGGGCTGTGCAATGTGAGCGGCGGTGTTTATTTGTTAAAAAAAAAAAAAAAAAAAAAAAAAAAAAAAGTATTTAGCATGTTACTATTTGATAATAACCAAATGTCTATTTAATTAACTGTTTTTATCTTTAAATTGCTCTGGTGTGCTTCAGTAAAATACCTCTATAAGAATAGGCCCGTTTAGATTCAAAATTTGAAATTTTTTTGGTCTTTTTTAAGTAAATAAAGAGGAAACATATTGTTGTTCCACTGTACACAAAATCTTTTTAATTTTAAGGCTTTTGAGTTTTAGTCAACTCTGAATCCTTGTTTAAATGAGTTTCAGTCTTTCTTATTCTGATTTTGTATTTAAATTAGTTTCTTAAAAGTAGGGCAAATCCTTTACAATTTCCCTTAAAGATATACTAGTCTTAAATAAATTAATTCGAATGCTCTCTCTCTCTCTCTCTCTCTCTCTCTCTCTCTCTCTCTCTCTCTCTCTCTCTCTCTCTCTCTCTTTCTCTTTCTCTTTCTCTTTCTCTCTCTCTCTCTCTCTCTCTCTCTCTCTCTCTCTCTCTCTCTCTCTCTCTCTCTCTCTCTCTCTCTCTCTCTCTCTCTCTCTCTCTCTCTCTCTCTCTCTCTCTCTCTCTCTCTCTCTCTCTCTTTCTCTTTCTCTTTCTCTTCTCTTTCTCTTTCTCTTTCTCTTTCTCTTTCTCTTTCTCTCTCTCTCTCTCTCTCTCTCTCTCTCTCTCTCTCTCTCTCTCTCTCTCTCTCTCTCTCTCTCTCTCTCTCTCTCTCTCTCTCTCTCTCTCTCTCTCGATAAAAACATTGGACAATATTATTTTAAATTTGTGAAAAACATGGGCTCATATCCCATTCTATCAATGTGGCTGTTTTGAGTATGGTTTTTCTGTTCTTCCGGGCATTGTTTTAAAGAATGATAATAATGCTTAGATTTTGCGTCATATGTTTTTTTCTTCACTTTATATTGTTTTG
>JABUQX010102294.1:10000-12500 GCA_015478945.1 Trachelipus rathkii | reverse complement strand
ACAATACAATTGGGGAACCACATACCACTGCTACTATATATATATATATATATATATATATATATATATATATATATATATATATATATATATATATATATATATATATATATATATATATATATATATATATATATATATATATATATATATATATATATATATATATATAATATATATATATGGTTATTTTTAAGAAGAATGGAGAGGAATCATTTTCAATATAGTGATATGTTTACTACAATGGAGGACCTCATACCACTGTCACTGTATTATCTTCATTCAAGCTGTATTCTTCTTGGTGATTCATACTTTCTTCAAAATCGCACCAGAGAAATCAACATCAAGCTTCATACATGCATACCGAACTTCCTCATTTAGTTGTTGATTCACCTTCAATGAAGACCTTATCCACTGATCGACAGGACTAAAAGTTCGTATTAGTGTTAAATAGCTCCGCTTTTAAGGCGTAAAGTATTATGTAGTGAGCAAATATTTGTTAAACTAAGAGAAGTTTTAATATAGTAAACGAAGACGAAACACCACGACAATGTCATTGTTTATTTGAACGTTTCGTGCTCTTCTGGGCACATCATCAGCACTATCAAAAATTACAATAAAAATAAAAATAAAAAAACCAAAAATTAAAAATTAAATTAAAAAAATTACAAAAATTAAAAAAGAATTAAAAATTACAAATTATAATCTAGTTTTACTAACCTTCGAAGTCAGAAGCCAAAAACAAAGTGAAAAATATATTATCTATGATCTCTATTTATACTAAATTTATCAAGAATTAGTTGGTTGAAAAGAAGAAAAATAAAAATAAAAAAATACATAAAAATTACAATTTGTAACAGCTTTGAAGTGGAGGAACAGTACAAAAGATAAATAAAAAAATCCAATTAATATATATATATATATATATATATATATATATATATATATATATATATATATATATATATATATATATATATATATATATATATTTATATATATATATATATATATATATATATATATATATATATATATATATATATATATATATATATATACTAATATATATATATATATATTTCAAGCATGGTCTGATATTGGAAGTGTATACGGTATACATAGAAAAAAACGTTAATCATAATTTAACTTTCAGCAATCTTTGCTTATATTAGACGTTGAATCCCTTCAGAAAATTCTATTCAAAAATTTATCCCACGTGAATTGAAATAATTGCTGTGTGTGCCAAATTCTCAGAATGTTTAGATTTTTAAAACTATTGCCAAGTTTTCAGTGGTTTACATAGTATACAATGCTACGTGTCGATTGCGTCTAAATTTGTCTGATGTTGGAGTAGGTCTAGCGGAAGGGATCTTCCCGTTAGTCATGTTATATATATATATATATATATATATATATATATATATATATATATATATATATATATATATATATATATATATATATATATATATATATATATATATATATATATATATACTCCTTTATATATTGAGATATATATATATATATATATATATATATATATATATATTTCTTTATATATATATATATATATATTTATATATATATATATATATATATATATATATATATATATATATATATATATATATATATATATATATATATATATACTATATATATATGCTATATATATATATATATATATATATATATACTATCACTTGCAATTAAAATGAATAAAAAATCTACCATAATGGCAATTTCAAAAATACGAATTTTTTTATTATATATATATATATATATATATATATATATATATATATATATAGATATATATAGATATATATATATATATATCATATATATATATATATATATATATATATATATATATATTTCTCTTCTTACTCTCTTAACAACAAACTGATTGATATTTTCCTCCATTTAAATTGTGTCTCTATGATGAACAATTAAAATCCGTTCTGTTAGTCTTTCTCCTCTAGAATTGAGCAAAAAAATATGTTTTAATCCTTTTCATAGTAAAGAAATATATTTTTGGTGTTTACTTTGTGAGCGAGAAAGATGCTAAAATCCTTAACAATCCAAATGTGACAGCATAGATAAAATTTATTTACAAAATTCTAGAAATTTTAAATAGATATTGATGGAATGTTCTAAAATTAGTAAATATGGATTTTTTGGGGCTTACGAACTTGCTCTCAAATGGTTTGAAAAATCAAGAAAAAATTATTGTAATTGTTTTAAGTCCTTTCATTATTACATTAATTCTTACACGCGGATTTCTCATTTCTTTATTATCAGAAAACAGAAGTTCTGTTGCAACTTCCAAAATGGTTGAAAAAATTTTCATCGATGTTTGCACTAAAATCTTTCGAAAAAGCATTATATTTTTAATATGATTAAGAGCAGTTGCTGTCACTAATGACGGAGACTGCAATGTAGTATGTAATAGAATAATGAAGGAGAAATAAAGTTAGTCACAAATAAAACA